>JAHQCQ010004603.1:0-20058 GCA_023539305.1 Ilex asprella | reverse complement strand
TTGTGTATCACATTGCATTTGCACGGAATCATTCATTTCATGGGTGAGTGCATGGTGGATGTTGACACCACACTTAGTGGTTGATGCAAGGAGTAGTTCATATTGCATACATTGCGTATGGACATGGTGTGACACCACATTCATGGGATGTTAGCATGGGTGTGGGTGTGTTGTGCATGGGTGTTTGTACCACAATCTATGTGGTATTAAATGCATATGGTTATGGGACTTGCTCATTGGCATTATTGCATATAGAGCATGACATTGGTAACTCCATTCATGGACATTAGTCATTAGTGGAGGCATGTGTAGGTGGTGCATGGTTAATCAACACCATACTTGGTGCTTGATGGTGGGCTCAGGAAAGTTGGATTGAAAATCCGACTGAGTCGCACGGTTGCATGTATGCATGGAAAACTTGTGTCGGGTATAGCAAGAAGGGCTAGAAGATCCCTCGGGTGCAAGACCCGGTTACTGGTTTATTCACTTCCGTCGGTGCAAGTCCAAAAAAGTGAATTAGGCGTACGGAGCCGGCGGTGAAATTCCAAAATCCGTTGCCCAACAAGACACAAGATTTTGATATAAAATATACTCATCCAATGAGTATCATATTTTTCGTCGAAGACGGGTTCATTACACATTGCATTGTGTTGTGGGAGTCGGGAAGGACTCAGGTTGTGTTACATGATTGAGTCTCATCTCAGTCATGGCATGTTTTACACATGGGCATTTACATTGTGTTGTCGAGCCGGGAAGGGCTCGGGGTGAGTGCGTAAATGAGCCATATCTCATTTCATGTTGAGCCGGGGCGGACTCGGGTTGAGTACATGAGTCTCATCTCATTTTATGGGGCTTGGGTAGCCCGGGTTTAACATACATGGCATTGCATGTAAAGGGAGCCGTGATGGGCTCAGATGGGTGCACATGGGTGGGTCTCACCTCATTCATGGTATGACATAATAGCATTACCTCATTTAATCGCATGTTATTGATGGAATGGTTATGGATTTGTGGTGTGTGCATGTGAACATTTCATATGCATATAGGTGGAGGAGTAGCCTCTGTAGGAATTTCTCTACTGGGCGTTGGCTCACCCTATACGGGACCCACTTTCAGGTACGGGACATGTTCTTGCGGATGTTTCTCATTCGGGAGCCCTTGGTTGAAGAAAAGCCGACTTGTGGCTTTCAATTCTTTTCTTTTGTAAAATTAGACTTCTAATTTAATCTTGACATGTAATGTATAAAGAAATTGTAACAGAGTTTATATGGACTGTTTTAATATAAACGTGCATGTTTTTATATGAGTATAGATAAATGGACCCGGTGTGGTCTATATTTGCTCATAAATGGACCCTGTGTGGTCAGTTTGAATCTTGGACCTCGGATGGGTTTTGTGTTTGTATGGTGCACAGGTTGGGTTTTTGGGTAGAGCTCTTTGTACAAAGGAGACTCTGCCCGTATTTTTGTTAAGTTATGGATCCCGATAAATGGGGCATAATCGTGTGATATCGGCTTACACGATATCCACAGACATTTCGCGGGTTGACGGATGGTCAACGGGACCCTCGAATTTCGGGGCGTCACAATAACACGATGGATTAAGAGCGCGAATTTAGCCCCTTTTCATGGGCAAGGTTATTCACATGTGGTACCATGCCAATTAAAGACCAGCTGTATTCATGAACCCAATTAAGAGCGCTAATTTTGCCTCTTGTTTCGTTGAAAAGTCTAAGTTGACTTAAAAATCATTTTAAATTTATAAGCCCATATTTTTTTATCTTCATGAACCCAAATTGTTATAGAATCTATTACCAAAGTACCGTAGGTTTAAAACTTAATTCCTCATCTACTGCCATTTTGAACTTATTTACCAAACTACGACTGTTTTTAAAAGCGGAATCAATAAGTCTGATTTCATGTGAAAGCGGATTTGCTAAGTACGATTTTCCTTGAAAGCGGATTCAACAAGTACGAATTCAGATGATAAAGCGGAATTAACAAATACGCTTTTTGTGTATTTTAAGTTCAAGCAAATCGTTTGTTAAAAGTTGCATTTATTAAAAGGCGGAGTTGACAATTCCGCTTTCATTAGAAATCGGGGTTATTGATTCTGATTTCTAATGTTCATTTATTGAATCTGCCTACTAGCTGAATAATCGGATGGGTTTTCACATAGAAAGCGTATTTATAGACTACGCTTTATCAAATGAAGCGTATTCCATAAGCACACTTTTTGTATATTTCAAACGGCCCCATTTTTTATTATTTCAATTTTTCCTCTTTCTCATCTCTTCTCTTCTCTCCTCTCTGGCGAACGCAAAGCTCTCTTCTCTATGCAGTGATTCCATCTCCATATCTTCTCCTACCAGGGCCCCCCTTTCCTCTTATGTTTGCTTTCCTCTTCTCCTACCAAGGCCCCACTTTCCTCTTATTCTATTAACCCTAACTGACAGTTGCCCTAAGGTTCTACGAAGAAGACAACTGATCTTTGCAAGATTCGAAGCGTGAGATTCGCCTGACTTGCTATTGACTCCTAATTGCAGTGATTAGATTCTTAAAGCATGATGTTACTCAGTCTTTTGTCAAATGTTTCAGTGGAGTGGTGCGGATCCGTGGAGAAGACAGGCTTCACGAGTTGAACAGAGGGCATCCTATATAACCAGGTATGCTTCAATTGACTCCCTAATTCATGAAATTACTAAGTTCAGGAACAAGCTCCCATTGCCCAATCCCCGTCACTATTTAATTCCGAAATCCCCAAGTCTAATGCTAAAAATCTCTCCAAGTGTAACTCAAAAATATTTCCCTATTGCCCAATCCCCATCACTTTTGAATTCAGACATCCTAACTGCATCAGAAATCCCCAAGTGTGTCTGCATCAGAAATTCAGAACTGCATTCCTACTACATCCATTTACTGTGTGAAGGTATTTTGAGGACTGAATTTATTCGGAAATTTAATCTGAACTGTATATACTGAATGTTATTTTCTAGATTAAATTATGTATTTTGTGCATTGGGAATATTGATCTGTGTTTATATTCCATATGGTTGTTGAAATTCAGTGAATAACCATGTTGAAGGTGATACAATGGTTATAATTTAAATTGGATCACTGGATGTTGGTTCTGGCTTTTGGTCTTAGCAATGGTCAAAAATCACTAGAGCATTTAGATTTAGACCTTCCTAACAGAATCTCAATTAAATCTGTTCAATTTAAACTATCAGCTTCTGGGAGCTTTGTGATGTCCCATTTATAGGCTTGAGTGCAATTTTCAATCGTTTAATGATATGCTATAAGCCTGGGTTTTGATAAGGATCCTATGCCGAAAAATTGAATGTAAAGTTACTAATTTTCCAGCATATATGTAGAGATAATAAATAGCTTTATAGCTGTGAGCCGATTCCTCAAACAAAATGAATGCAACAAATAAACATAGCAAACCATAGCTAACCACAGTGTACACGGGAGAGCTCTTACCTGTCAATCTGCATGTCGTTGAGGGTGTTAATGATCTTATATGCCTTAGCTACTTGAATCAATCTAGTTGTAAACAACAAAGTAATTACGTAGTTGGCATGCAATTGACATTTTGAGTGGGACAACAGGAGCAAACAAAAACCAACACCGTTCAAGTGTTGTAAACAGTAAAGTTTGGGAAAGGGGTAGTGTTTATGTAGACTACTTTTAAGGATACATTGACTAAATTTCATATCTGGTTATGGGGTTTAAAACTTAAACAGTTGCAGAAGAAGAAAAAGAGAAGAAAAAAACTAGGAATCGCTCCTAGGGTTTTTTAGCCATCCCATCTAGGGCTTGAATTGCATCACACAATCTTCCAAGCATAATTGCTGAAAATTCCTGTAACTATATGTCCTTTATTAAAAATATTGTTCTAAGTATTTCCAAGTACTAAAATATTAGGAAGATTTCACATTACTTATAGAGTAGGAAGTTAACATAAACTAGAACTAGGACTCTAAGCTCTATAAATATCTAACACTACAATTTGACCCAAAAGATGATCCATAGGTCATAGACCCGTTCCAAAAGTACTCCTGAGTCTAATAAATGTAAAAAAGACAAAAACAAAAAATATGAGCAAACTAATTACTCAAAAATAAGAACCAACTAGACTGAAATACTATTATTCAAAGGGTTTCTATCTTCAAAAAGCAAGTCAAATTTTATAGTTTTTCACATATCTGAATTTTTAGTTTCTTGAACATCTTATGAGTTGCATCACATTTGTATTTCTTCTACGACATAAAGGTGGTAGCTATGTGAAATATGGGATTTATGGTCACTTTCTTAGCATCTTTTAGCCTTCAATTTTCAGTTTCCCTCATCTTGGCTTGTAGTTTTACTTCATTGCATATACATTTTCATATGCTTCTGTGCTTTACAATAACATATGTATTCTAAATTGTCTCTATAAAGTTCTAAATTGTATTTACCCTTTTCATGTTGACTAGTCACATGTCTTGACTTTTATAAAACAACATTGCAAAGTAAATGTTAAATCATCTCCTAGTGGTGCAAGCATACACAATGGAAAAAATTGGACTGTCAACCTTATAAGTAGCATTAGAGTCGTGGACATAAGGAAGGAGATAAGCATGCAGTGGTAAGAAGTGGACAAAAGTATATTAGTTAGGTTAGTTGCTTCTATCAAATAGTCTCTCCCGAATGTTTTGCCTTAGAAAAATTAGTGTTGGAGCTACCACCTATAGTGAGTTGTAATCATGGTTGAGCTAATCTTTATCTGTACAATAGACATTACAATAGAGATAAAATCAAGAATATAATTACCCTAGGCCGATGTTGAGAGGAGGAAATGGAGGAATTTCACCCACCTGGAACAGGGAATTAATGTTGATGATCATAAGGTTTCCTTTTAGTCATTATCAACCAGCTTAACCTTTTCACAACTATTTATAGTAAGTGGAAGTTTTGGCCCTTTTTGAAAGGGACTTCTCTTTATATGCACAAAGATCACCATCGTCATCATCTTCTTATTCTTTGCATTGTTTCTTAGCATCTTGGCCCTAGTAATGTTTTTAGTCATTCTTATATCTTTTCTAATGTGTTTGGGACCCCTATTTGTTAGTTGCTGTTATTTTCATTTTGATTCGAGGTTTGTAAGAGTTTCTATTGTTCTACAACCTTTGAAAGAAATAGAATTTGAAGCTAAAGTTGTGTATATCGCATATGGTAGGCACTTACTCCTTTATATAGGAACTCCTTGTTCATATCAAATTGTCTTGATCTTACCGTATACGGGAACTATTGTTTGTTATGGTAAGATCAAGATAAACAAATATGGAAAAAGAGCCCTGATAGAAAGAAAAAATAAGCCCTGGACATAGGACAACTTTACTTCACCACAAAAAGGGTATGATCAGAAGTCCTACAATTCAAAGGAAAAGAAAAAACAAGTCATTTGCAGCTTTGCATGTTAAGATTCAACTGAAATCTATTGGACACATGGGAGAAGGGGACATTTCAAAAAACTTAATAGTTAAGGACAATTTATAAATAGTAAAGAATGCTCATTAGCCTGAACCCCCCCTTTCTTTTTCTCCTCACACATGGAAAACAAAACCTCATAGTAAAGTAGTCCTTACAAAAGTGAAGCAGCCAAATACAAATGCTAAAAGCCTTATCGAAACCTTGGAATGATCAAAATTGACTGCATGTGGAATCAAGCCCAATTTTAGAACATTTTTTCCAGATGAGAACACGTACCTGCTGAAGAATACACTAGAGATCATCCCATTCCAGGAAGATATGAGCACCCAAGTCTACATTAACACAACTGTTAGAAATATAAAGAATCTACAGTAAGCATTAGAGTTATAAAAAATATGAAAATGTCATAGCATGGTACCAATCCTTGCATCTGGAAATGATTACCAAAAACCCTTTTCACAAAATATCTTCAGATGTCAAACTAACCACAGATCTACAAACCTAATAAAAGCTTACTTTTTTAGCATTGAATAACTAACGCTAACAAAAGAAAGGATTTTGGACAACATACAATGTTGTATTAGTCAGATGTGTGCAAAAAATGCATCACTATTATCTATCCTTCTGTCCTGCATAGTATCTTTCCACACTATTTTCTTTCAAGGCTTCACTCCTACAGTCCTATTTATTTCATCCCCTTGATTGAAACCAAGCTCTCTGTGTAGCTACAAACTTCATATGAATGTGCCTGAACTTTGTGTAGAGTAAATCATATATATCCAATTTTTGAGAATTAAACAACAAAACATTCTTCGAAGATGTCATTTAGAATTTGATTTGAAATATGTTGCCCCTATTGAAATATGAGGTACCTTTGATGTATTCATTTATCATTAGTTTTCCAAGAGGCATAGAGTGTAAATTTCTCATACGATTGTAAGTATGTTAATAGGTTTAAAAGTAAAATATGTCATGATATCCAAGACAGTAATTTAAATATGAAAATTATTTGATAGTTTATTGTATATTGAAGGTATAAAATGTCGAGGAGACGCGCCACAATAATGTGCTATTGGGGAAGTAATATTATTTACAATGAAGGTTTTTTATTGTACAATGGAAATCCTCAACATTATATAACGTTAAAACGCAGAAGAACATATGAAGAATTGTCCACCACGTTGTACACGAAAATGCAGCTGGACAGTACAACATCACGACTACAACTATTTGTCATTTCCCAACATTTTTGGGGGATCGCATGCAACAGTACATGGAATTTGAAATTAAAAATGATGACGGTGTCGCGGCGATGGTAGATGCTGTATTTGAGAACTGAGCACTGAATAGTATTGACTTGTACATACAGGCAAAGCGCATTCAACATTTTCGTCATCCAATGATGAATGAGTATGACCCGTATATCAAATTGCTTACACAGGAGAACATCAATCAGTGTCCCAGTTCGCATGTGCTTGATAACTCTTACTATGTTGATGAGAGTACTCAAGCTGCACACGACTTTATTGCGGGCGATACTTTTACAACAGAGTTTAATTCGGGCCATGAAAGTCATCAGGTTGAGCCTTATGTGCCCAAATTGCATATAGGGCCTAGTACGCAGACGTCGATGTATTTGGGATACACCACATCTTCTTCTAATGTTGGTTTCCAAAGTCATGCTCAATCAAGGATTGAAGTCATTCAAAATTTGGTTCAGGCAGACTCTAATTTGTTGGCAACCAATGGAATGCATGCGGTTGATCGTGCGGAAGTCACAGACGATGAGAACGAAGAGATTACATTGATTGACGATGTGAAAAACCTTAATGCTGACGCTGATGATAGTTGCCCATCAGGCATACTGGAAGACACTATACGTATGCATGAGCCATCGTCAGCTTTCTTCACCAATGATGAACTTCCCTAATTATCTGGCTTTACCAGTTAAACTAGAGCTCCATTGTGGGATCCGGATCGGTCTGAGTTATCAATCGGTCTAATCTTTAAGGGTAAATTAAAATTGCAAGATGTAGTGAAGATTTATTCAATCAAAAATCATGTCCAATTCGAGGTTTTTGAGAGTGAAAAAAAGTTATTGGATGTGCGGTGTAAAAAATATCATTCCGGGTGCAGGTGGAGGCTTCTAGCTATTAAAAAGAAAACGCACGGGCGTTTTCAAATTACCAAATATGAAGGCCCACACACTTGTGTGCATGTGTCAACCACTCTAGACCATTTGCAATTAGATTCTCAATTCGTTGCACGCCGAATAAAAGAGCTCGTCAAGGCAGATCCATCCCTCAAGGTTGTTTTGATAATAAAATACATTGCCACTGTGCGTAAATATGATATATCGTATCGAAAAGCATGAAAATCAAAACAAACTGCGCTAGCAATGATTTTTGGTGATTGGGATGAATCATATTCTATTTTGCAGAAATTCCTTGGTGCATTGCAGAAGTATAATGATGGAACCATAGTCAGATGGCTGGTTGCCGATCGTGAAAGTGGGACGGCTGTATTTGACAGAGTCTTTTGGGCATTTAAACCGTGTATTGACGGTTTTTGACACTGTCGTCCACTTATAAGTATCAATGCCACATTCCTGTATGACAAGTACAAGGGAAAATTGTCAATTGCTACAGGCCTCGATGGAAATCATCAGATTTTTCCTCTTACCTTTGCAATCATCGATGAGGAAAGCTTAGATACATGGGGTTGGTTTTTTTGGAGACTTAGACAAGATGTTGTCGGTGACCGTCCAAGCATATGCCTTCTATCTGACCGCCATCAAGGTATAATTCAATCAGTTCATTCTCATGGTTCCGGATGGCAAGCACCGTATGCATACCATCGATATTGCTTACAATATATATAAAGTAACTTCAACAGTAAGTTTCATAACTCTCATCTTAAACGGCTAGTATGAGATGCTGGTTCTGTACATCAAATTCGAAAGTATGACAAGATTGTAGCGAAAATCCAAGCAATCAATCCATCAGCCGTTCGATGGCTTGATCAGATACCAAAAGAGCAATGGACACTTGCACATGATGGTGGAAGATGTTATGGAATCATGATAACCAACATTTCTGAGGTGTTCAACTTGGTGTTAAAAAAAGCAAGACATTTATCGATCACGTCATGCGTTGAAACAATATTTTACAAGGTTATTCAGTATTTCAATGATAGGCGTGGTTCAGCGTCAGATAGCGGGTGCGCATTCACACCTCACGCTGTGGAGAAAATGACCTATGTTTCAATGAAAAAAGCCGGTCAAAATGTTACCACATTCAGCCGTACCACCGATGAGACATATGTTGTCACCAAAAAAAGGAATGCACAGGTACTAAATATTTTAGACCGCACATGTTCATGTGGTAAGTGGAACACTTATAAAATGTCATGCTCTCATGCGATGACGTTTTTTTCAACGAGGCATTTAGACCCGTGGCAATACGTTGATGAGATATACACTGTTGCTGCCCATGATACCATTTGGTCTAGTGAATTTCATCCACTACATGATGGTGACTATTGGGATGCGATTAGTGGTCCAATAATCTGTCCTAATGCGAATCAACTACGGACGAAGGGTCGTCCCCAATCTACTCGCATCTGAAATAAAATGGACCTACGACAGGGTCGTAGTACGTATCATTGCAGATTGTGTGGTCAACCTGGGCACGATCGACGCACATGCCCATCAAAAATGGCATAAGATGTGCGTATGAGTCACTGAATGTGGATGCTTAAGTAATGTGAGGTTGTAATAAATGAACACTGTTCATGTAAATATCTATGTGCACTTTAATCAAGGATAATAAAGTAGTACTATTCCTGTGTTAATGGCATTACATTTCTCAACGTTATATTCAATGAATATTAATATTTGTGTACTTGTTACAGATAAATTGGCTATTTTACGATTGTAACTAATTAGTGTTATTAGTGTATATTAAATATCTCACTGCAATGTCATTTTATGGGATTAAGGTATGGAGCGTCAGCAGACGCGTGACCTAGTACACCCAGGACCAGTTGACCCAGCACTATTATACTTACAGGCACGACATCGGTCCACTCAGATATGGGATAGCCAGGCACGTAATTAAATGAGTATAATACATATATTTATACCTTAACCCATATTTTCTATCATGTAATAATTTTTTATATTCATTAAAGGAATTAGCACCTTTGAAGTGTTGTCGGACAAAGGCGACTATGCGTCGTTTGCGACGACCAGATGATAGGGTTTTTCGGCGTGTTATGACTGCCGGATTTTATGGGATACACTGTCTTGGGTTTATACAACTGGATTATCATTTGGTCACTGCACTAGTGGAGCGTTGGAGGGTAGAGACGCATACTTTACATTTGCCCTTAGGCGAGGCGACAGTGACATTGCAGGACATGGCACTACTTTTCGGCCTCTCCATAGACGGTGATGCAGTGACCGGTGTTGACACACATCGCATAGTGCATGAGTGGTAGGATTATTGTGAGCAGTATCTAGGCATTAGACCACCGGACACTGCGGGTACTGGATCTCGACTTAAGATGACCACTCTTGGTACTTTATTTGTTGAGCCACTACGAGATGATGCTGATACCATCACCATTGACCGATATGCCCAAGCCTACATTTTGCTTCTCATCGAGGCTTACATTTTTTCAGATAAGTCACAGAACAAGGTAGGACTTATGTACTTACAGCATCTTGAGGATCTAGATGGTTTAGAGAGATTGAGTTGGGGTAGTGCAGCTCTTGCTTGCTTGTATCGTGAAATATGTCGCGCCACAGCCGCAGATGCATCCGACATTGGAGGACCGCTAGTTATTTTACAGGTATTGTTGCATTTAAATATAAATATAAGTTGCATTTAAATATAAATATAAGTGACATTCAATTGAAGGACTACTAAGTTATATTTTACATTTAATTTAATAATTGTGGGCATAGGACCGGCTTACGCATATCCGTCCTAAGAGAGTATTACCTCATCGAGCAGCAAATGTAGTTAGACCCGATGTGTTTCACGTCCCGAAGGGGCCTGATGCTGGTATTGCTGCAGAGGCACCCGCTGCTGCGATGGAGATGCCAAACCAGGATGACCCATTACCTAGGGGACCGTTGGGGTGCAGGTGTGTTACGATTAATTATAATTATATTTATTCGCAAATGGTCAAAATGATTTATTTAATGACTTGTAGGTGGAATGTGCATAAGACTTCATATGTACACAGCCCCAGACACGTCCTCAAACATTATAGGGATCAGCTAGACCAGATGCGCGATGAGTAGGTTTAATTTCTTGAACAACGTACACTATATCACAAAACTCAAATGTTTTTTACACTTGCAATTAAATGACCTATTTCTTTTGTTGTAGATGGTTTGGATGCCATACACTGCAAATGTCATATTAGCCTTACCGACATATTGCACTTCTGGGAGCGACTTATGGATGACACGTGCACCACTTATATGCTTTGCAGTAGTAGAGTGACATTTTCCTGATCGTGTCATGCACCAGTTCGGATTTAGACAGGGCATCCCTCAACCTTGCGACACTGGGGCAGCTCTACATGCTACTGATCAGCGTAGTAGAGGTGGTTATGACTGAAGTATTGCACATCAATCGTCTGTAGATTTGTGGACCCACCGACGAGAACATGTTATTGTGGGGGAGGCACCTACAGATGTGGCCGATATAGATTTACATGCATTCATGGTTTGGTACGGCCGTAGCACTCGACGGTTGATCGAACCTCCAGTTGATACTCCGCAAATTGGATTCCAGCCGATGGGTAGCATAGTCGACATATTGGTAATATAATCGCTTTGTGCATTTGTCATTATAATAACGATTTAGAAATACATAAATTATTTCATCCTAATGTATGTGCATTTTTATATTTATAGGAGCATACACTTGTGCAAATTCATCAGATCGCAGATGATGCCCTTGTGGATGGTACAGATGCAGCACATACTCAAGCATTGCAGATGACCCGATCTCTTACCTCCAGTTGCCTCGAGGCAGTTTGCGAGGAACATCGTCTACATCGTACCATCCACACCGAGCCTCAGCATATACCACGTACTGCACCGCAGGCACCCACAGATGTACCTACACGGCCCCATGGTACTGTAATACCACGACAGAGACCTCCACGCCACCGACCTGATATTCGGATAGATGCTAGTGTCGACACAGTACCAGAGACGAGTGTAGCAGAGCCTTCATCACCTCTTACTCAACCTCCGCAGACACCATCCGTACTAAATCCAGAAACACCATCCACATCGAGTCCCCACCATACATCAACACATACTACATCCCGTCCACCACCATTACCCGAGATTTCACACCCATCAGAAGAGGTGATGCATGGTCATGCTTTAGGACTTCCTACGACGCCCACAGTTGTACATAGGTCACAGCACCGTGCTACAACTCCACTGGCCCATCTAATTTCACTAGTCCAAGGTCGAGGCGGTAGATATGGAGGTGTTAGAGGTCGCGGTGGTAGAGGAGGGGGTAGTAGAGGCAGACGCACAAGCAGAGGGGGACATAGTATTCCAATCGGAGAGCCGATGTCACAGGTGTGCGATGGAGAGCCATCACAGTTACAGGATAGGCACCCGAAATGGCTCAGGAAAAAGTCGTCTTGTGGCACTTAGTGTTGACATGTTTTATCCTTTTTTTGACATTTACTTTAACATGTATATTATAGAGTAATTTGTATGTAATATTGTATATTATGTGGTGGGGTTTTTGTGATTTGTTGGTTGGTTGTTGTTGGTGGTAGTTGTGATTGGGTGTTGGTGGTGGTATTTGTGGTTGGGTGTTGGTGGTGGTATTTGTGGTTGGGTGTTGATATGGTTGTGTTTTTTGAGATTGTTGTTGTTTTGATATTGTGCATACAGGGCAAAATTATTTTGGTATGGCAAAGTTTTAAGGGAAATTTTGTTGAAATTTTTTAAAATTCATTATGTTAAAAAGCAGTATTTACAATACATAATTTAATCCAACATGTGGTTTTATTGTTTACAAATGTAAATGTATCATTGTTCACTATCCACTGTATAGTCATCATTGTTTACACGTCACTATATCAATGCGTGACTAACAATCGTTGTTCCTGTTTAAATATAGCTACATAAACTACAGTGAAAATCATACATACACTATAATGTCAACAACGTCACCAATTGGGTCTTCAAGCCAACCTAACGATGACTCATTCCCAACCAACCATTACCATCATGAAACATTTTCTTATTTCACTTCACCATAACCCGGTAATTACACATATTCAACTGGAGTAACATGGTATGGAAAGTTACGTTCTTTTAAGAATGAGCCAATCAACATTCATAACCATTTCACCGAAGTCGGTCATGTGGTGATTGGAAATATTATGACTATGCCACTCTTTGCTTACATGACACTCCCCTATACTGTTGTAAATATGGTCTTCATTAGAAATATTATGACTACCATTAATCTATTATGTCGTCTAAAACAAAATCTTATTGTTTTTTTCCAATAAAAGACTTAAATTCTCTTCATTCTGAAGGTATTTTGTAATGTTTTTATGGCACAAGAAATAACATCACTTTTCCGCTAGTTTGATCTCCTGCCCTTGGGTTTGTTGCTTTGGATTGGGTGGTTACTTTGCTATTCTCTTTTTGGATAATAATAGTTTGATTGGATAGGGTTTCATAATTTTTATGATTTTAAGGTTTTGTTTGGATAGTATTTATAGAAATTAAAACTAGTGAAATGGGATGTTTTATTATTTATTGTTTCTGAAATGAGATATCATAATTTAATTTTCCAAAATGCTAAATAAAATTGGATTTGTTTTATTTTATTTTTTTTCATTAAAATTGGAATTGTAAAACGTTTTGAAACTAGTATGTAATAATTTATTATTTTACTGTTTTCATGATACAGTACGGAATTGCTAAAACAACTTTCTAATGAAATCGGAATCAATAAAACCGCTTTCATTAGAAAGCGTCATCAATAAAACCGAATTCTAATGAAAGCGGAATCAACAAGAATGCTTTCATTAGAAATCGAAATCAATAAATCTGATTTATAACGAAAGCGGAATTGTCAAAACCGCCTTTTAATATTTAACAAACGTTTACTTCAACTTAAAAGACACATAAAGCGTATTTGTTAATTCCGCTTTATCAAGTGAATTCGTAATTGTTGAATCCGCTTTTAGGTAAAATCGTACTTATTAAATCTGCTTTTAAGTAAAATCGGACTTGTTGATTCCGCTTTTAAAAATAATCGTAGTTTGGTAAATAAGTTCAAAAGGGCTGTAGATCGGTAATTAATTTTTTAACCTACGGTACTTTGGTAATAGATTCAATTGTTATAGCAATGGCTGATTATACTCTTCTTCATCTCCTGCCCTTAATCTGTCTCCTCACATATTCAACTATTGCTCAAAATAATGGCACCATATCAGTAGGCTCATCTTTCACAACCACTGACAAAACCACCCCATGGCTTTCACCTTCCGGTGATTTTGCATTTGGGGTTTCAACAACTTCAAAATAACAAAGATCTCTTCTTGCTTTCCATATGGTTTCACAATTTACCAGATCAAACAATAGTTTGGTACCCAAAGAATGTTGATCCTTTGCCAAGAGGAACAAAACTAGAGCTCACGTCAGAGCGTGGCCTAGTTTTGAGTAATAGTGCGAACAGCTCTATATGAAGTACTAACTCCATTGCTGATGAAGTTTCTTATGGTTTTTTTAACGATACAGGCAACTTTGTTCTTGTGCGCAATGATTCTGTCAATATATGGCAGAGTTTCGATAATCCGACTGATACCCTTTTGCCTACACAAATCATGGAGGTGGACGGAGAGCTTTTTGCCCGTCAGTCGGAAGTTAGCTTCTCGCCGGGAAGGTTCCTTTTAATAATGCAAAAAGAAGGGAATCTTTTGCAATATTCAAGAAATGTGGCTACCAATTATTTTTATGATGTTTACTTTGCCACTGTCACCAGGGTTTTGAATAACGGCCATTACACGCCCGTTACGTAATGGGATCGGCAGGCCACGTTCCCTTTACGGACCGATATAAGGGACAGAATGAAATTCACATGCGTAACGGCCGTTATCGGATTGTAACAGATCTGTAATGGCCGTTATCGGGTTGTAACGGATCGACCCGTTTAAGATTTGCCCAATTTTTCCTAATTTTGCTCAAAATCGTAACAATTTTTCCGAAAAAAAACTCAAATTGCAAGCCATGCCCCGTTAAAGATTACGAATTTCAGTCAAAACAATAAGTTTGGCAAGAAAAAACTCACAAAATGCTATAAAATCGATAAAGCCCACCAATCAATAGGGATACCAGTCACTTTCTTGTGCAACAACGGCCCTAATTTCCCAAGCGGCACTCTCTTCAGCAGCAGCGGCCACAAAGCACCACGGAGTTTCAGACGGGGAAGTTGATTTCCTCCATCATTTCTTCTTCCATGTAGTTAATCAGCTACAGGTTTTTGGAGGCGAAAAATGGGTAGACAACGAGAGAGAATAGATGAATAATACAAAATTTTGCACTTATGCAAAACTCCACTTCGGATCAGGTTGTATGGGTGTGAATGGTAAGGCTGCCACCTGCCGAAATTTGAGTGCATAGTTGGACATTTGGAGAACCCACCTGCTGTACACGTGCTGGGTATTGCTCAACAATTCTCTTATATAAAAGATGTGGGTCAAATGGGTCTATTAATTTTTTCTTCCATCTTTCCTTAAAATCATTATAAAATTGCATGTTTAAATTAAGATATGAGCTAAAATCCTTTAAGAACTAAAGTAACTTATAATGATACAATAAAATAAACTATAAACTTCTAAAAACTTATATCTCAACAGTTTTGGAGTTGAAACTTATATAAATTCATTTTTGATAGAAATTGTGAATGAAAATTTAAAATTCACCAGTTTGGTTTCCGTTACTGTTACGTAATGTCCGTTACATCCCGTGTCCGTTACAACGTTACCATTACCGTTACGAAGACCGTTACTGTTATTCAGAACCTTGACTGCCACTGTGGATCCTGCGAATTCATCAAATGTTGGTTATCAACTGATCTTCAATGAGATGGGCAGTATGTATGTATTGAAAAGAAGCAAAGAAAGATATGTTCTGCATCCAACACAGCCGGCACCTCCAGCTTCAGACTATTATCTTAGAGCCACTCTGAATTTTGATGGAGTTTTTGTCATGTATTCTCACAGGAAAAATTTCTCGGACAAGCCGAACTGGAAAGCTCTCTGGTCTGAGCCACAAAATATAAGCAGACTTATTGAAGGTGCAGGTAAGGGTAGTGGGCCTTGTGGGTATAATAGTGTTTGCACACTTGACGAATATCAAAGACCCATTTGTGAATGCCCACGAGGGTACTTATTGCTTGACCCGAATGATAAGTACGGAAGTTGCATACCAAGTTTCATTCTAAGTTGTGATGAAGATAAGTTGGGTTCTCTAGAAGATCTGTACGATTTTGTTGAGATCATTGATACAGATTGGCCATTATCAGATTATGAGCAGTTTACACCTTATGGTGAAAAAGATTGCAGAAAGTCTTGCTTAAAAGATTGTTTCTGTGTTGTTGCTATATATATAGACAGCAGCTGTTCGAAGAAGAGCCTACCAGTTTCATATGGGAGAAAAGACACCAATCTTAAGTCGAAGGCTTTTCTAAAGTTTAGGAAAGTTGATGTTCCTCCACAGACTCAGAGTCCTGGTCCTCCTGTTTTAGGACCCAAGAAGAAGAAAAATGGAGCTTTGATCCTTGTGGGATCAGTGCTTTTGGGGAGTTCTGTGTTCGTCAACTTTGTATTAATTGGTGTAACTTGTCTTGGGTTTTTTTTCATCTACCACAAGAAAATCGCAAAGATTCCCCAAGGTAACGATTTTGTGGGATCAAATTTGAGATGTTTTACGTATAAAGAGCTCGCATAAGCTGCGAATGGGTTCAAACAAGAACTGGAAAGAGGTGCTTATGGCTTAGTTTACAAAGGAAAATTGCCAATTGGTTCCACAAATATCATCGCAGTCAAGAAGTTAGATAGAATGACTCAAGATGATGACAAAGAATTCAAAACAGAAGTGAATGTGATAGGCCAAACTCGCAACAAGAACTTGGTTCGACTGCTCGGATTTTGCGACAAAGGACAACACCGCTTGCTGGTTTATGAGTATCTCAGCAATGGCACACTAGCAGGTTATCTTTTTGGTGACCCAAAACCCAGTTGGGATAAAAGTGTTCGAATCTAGAGGACTATCATACACTCACAAAAAATAATATTTTGGAAGAGACTATTGAAGATAGGAAAACTTTTGTTATTCACTCATACTCAAATTGATGTATTACATATGATATATATAGACTCTCATATATAACACATGACATACAAAATAACTCCACTACATAATGCAATAATAAAAATAATAAAGACCCCACTTCTCCATTACTTGGAAAATTAAAATACTACAATTACTTTGTCACCCACTAATACCAAATTAATGACCCACTAATACAAAAAACTAAATGCACAAAAATAACTCCTAGAACGTGAAAAGTCATGTTTAATATTATTTTTCAACACCCCCCTTTAAACATGATTTTTCTTCTCAACTCCAAGCAAACTTCTCAATTTGTAAAAGACATCTTCTTTGAGGGGCTTAGTGAAAATATCGGCAATTTGATCTTGAGACTTCACAAACTTGAGCTCCACCTCTTTCTTAGTCACATACTCTCTAATGAAATGGAACCTTGTGTCAATATGCTTACTACGATCATGAAACACCGGATTCTTTGCCAACGCTAGTGCCGATTTGTTGTCAATGAAGATTTCCATTGATTCTTCTTGAGGCAAATGAAACTCTTTCAACAAATTTCTAAGCCAAATGACTTGACAAACACATGATGTAGCCGCCACATACTCGGCTTCACAAGTCGAAAGAGTCACAATGGGTTGTTTCTTTGAACTCCAAGCAAATGCGGTATCTCCCATGAAGAAAACATACCCGATAGTACTTTTTCTATCATCCATATCTCCGGCCCAATCACAATCACAATAACCCGCAAGCTTGGAATTGTTAGAACAAGAATAAAAAAATCCATAATCAAGTGTACCTTTGATGTATCTAAGAATTCTCTTCGCCGCCTTCAAATGGGTCATGGTAAGAGCTTCCATATAGCGACTTACAAGACCAACACCAAAAAGAATATCCGGCCTTGTGCATGTTAAGTACCTCAAGCTTCCCACTAAGCTCTTGAAATGGGTGGAATCCACATGCTCTCCATCTTCATATTTTGACAATTTTACACCACTTTCAACGGGTGTGCATACCGGCTTACAATCTTGCATCTTGAATTTTGCCAAAATTTCTTTACCATAACCTTCTTGAGAGATGAAAATATTTTCCTTCATTTGCTTCGCTTCAATGCCAAGGTAGTATGACATAAGCCCAATGTCGGTCATCTCAAATTCTTTAGCCATTGCTTTCTTGAAATCTTCAAACATTCTTGGACAATTTCCTGTGAAGATCAAGTCATCCACATACAAACAAGCATAGAGTATATCACCATTATCATTTACCTTTGCATAAAGAGCATGTTCATGGGGACACTAGGTGAAATTATTTGCTTGAAAGTACTTGTCAAGTCTACTATTCCAAGCCCTTGGTGCTTGCTTCAAACCATACAAAGCCTTTTTTAATTTCAAAACTTTATCTCCTTGCCTTTTCACAACATAACCCAAAGGTTGTTCAACATACACCTCTTCATCAAGAAAACCATTCAAAAAAGTGGACTTTACATCAATTTGATGAATTTTTCAATCATTTAGAGCGGCTAAAGAAATAATCAATCTAATTATTTCCAAACGAGCAACGGGTGCAAATACCTCATCATAGTCAATACCCGGTCTTTGACTATAGCCTTTTGCAACCAACCTTGCTTTGTACCTCTCCACTTCACCATTGGCATTTCTCTTTGTCTTGTACACCCACTTCACTCCAATGGCCTTTTGTCTTCTAGGGAGTGTGGCAAATTCCCATGTTCCATTTCTTTCAATAGCTTCAATTTCTTCATCCATGGTACTTCTCCACTTCTTGCCTTGTGCCGCTTTCTCATAGCCTATGGGATCACAATCAGCAAATAGGAAAAATAGTGTTAGATCACTAAATCTTTGACTTACCTCTTCGGTTTCTTCATAGATATCTCGAAGACTTCTTATGTGAGGTGGCCTTTCACTTGAACTTACTTCGGATGATGATGAAGATGCTTGCACATTGGTGGGTGATGGTGGTGATGGTGGAGGAGAATAAAGGGGCTACTCCATAGAATGAAAAAAAATTATAGTCTTCTTGTGGAGTGTTCCAATCCCATTCATCTTCTTCATCAAACTCAACATCTCTACTAATGATTATCTTGCCATTACTTGGGTTGTAAAGCTTGTAACCTTTGCTTCTTGAATCATAGCCAATGAAGACAAACTTTTTACTCTTGTCGTCTAGCTTGGTCTGTTTCTCATCTGGCCCATGTGCATAGCATACACTTCCAAAGACCCGCAAATGAGAAACATTTGGTTTGATTCTTCTCCATGCTTCTTGTGGTGTTTTGTCTTGAACACTTGTATTGGGAGACCGATTTAACAAGTAGATGACACAATCAATAGCTTCCACCCAAAACTCCTTGGGCATTTTTTTACTCTTCAACATACTCCGAGCCATGTCAAGAATGATTCGGTTCTTCCTTTCGACAACACCATTTTGTTGTGGTGATCTTGGAACCATTAGAGGATGGTGAATTCTATTTTCTTCACAAAAAATTTTGAATTCATATGATGTGAATTCACCTCCTCTATCGGATCTAATTACCTTAACTTCATACCCACTGATTGACATCAATTAGTTGTAAATTAAAAGTATAAAAAAGTCGAATTAGTAGAATTATCGCACTAAAAAGTAGTAATTAAAGTAAATTAGGGTTAATGCGGGAATTATTCATTTTAACAATTTTTATCTAAAGTTGCAGGATAAATACAGAAAAAACCAAAGATGAAGGGTGCAATGTCAAGGAAAAGGAAAGCTAGGAGGCTAAAGTGTAATAATTCATGTCAGAAGCCTTGCAACTTGCAAATCCACTTGCATTACCGTCCGGACGGCACTGCCACCGTCCGGACAGTCCTCTTGAGGCGGCAAAGCAAATCTCATCCTCTCATGCTTCTAGTTTTGCCTATAAATACAGGCCTCCTCCTCTTCTGCATGTAGGCCGGGTGAGCTACAAAAATTCCTCCAGAAACGAAATACTGAGAGTTCCGAAGCTACAATACAAAGAGAGAAAAAGAGATACCAAGTGAAAACACGTTCCGGTCCGTGTTATAGTGTAGTCCAAATCCTGTACTTTTATTTCTGTAATGACAACTGCTATCACTCCCTGCTTGTCTATAGCAATGGAGCGTGAGTAGTTCTGCATATCCTCCAGTACGAGGGGAACATATGTACAATATTGGTTTGTTT
>JAHQCQ010004602.1:0-20059 GCA_023539305.1 Ilex asprella | reverse complement strand
TAGTTGTCCTAAAAGCTAATTTGGGAATTGCTTTAATTCCAAGAGGAGTGCTTACTCTAGCAATTTTTCCTTTCACAATTTTTTCTATCACAACCGATGGTGGTGGTAGTGCACGTTGGTGGGCTGTGGCAGTGACAGATTGTGATGGTGGTAGTGTGCTTATTTTTCACTGTTTTGAGTAATGGGTGGAAATAGTTGGTAACAATGGCAGATGGTGGGCTAGTTTTTCACTGTTTTGGGTGGTGGTGATTGACGGCGATGGTAGATGGTGGTGGTTGGTGACCACGGTGGGTGGTGCTGTTTTATGAACTAAGAATTTCATTATATTAAAGTTCATTGTTTTTATTTTTTTTCAATATTTTTGAGTTAACTAGTTTTTCACTATTTTTAATGTTGGTGGTGGGCGGCAGTAGCAATGGTGGTGGTTTGTGGTGGTGGTGGTGGTGAGTGGTGGTAATGGTGGTTGGCGACGATGGTGGGTGCTG
This sequence comes from Ilex asprella, assembly GCA_023539305.1. Taxonomy (NCBI): domain Eukaryota; kingdom Viridiplantae; phylum Streptophyta; class Magnoliopsida; order Aquifoliales; family Aquifoliaceae; genus Ilex; species Ilex asprella. Next base: position 19,574 of record JAHQCQ010004602.1, on the reverse strand, counting down.
GTGGTGGTTGGCAACAATGGTGTTGGGTGATAGTGGTTGTGGGTGGTTGTGGTGGGTGACGATAGTGGCGGTGAGTGATGGTGGTGGTGGACTGTGAGATGATGATTGTAATAATAATAAATATAAAAATGGCATCAACAATATTTTTTTTCAAGGGTTGATTTTCGACTTTCGACTTAAAAGTGTTAAAATTGGACCTAAAGCCCAAAAATGTACCCACATGTGGACCTCTCACCAAATCTCCCAATAAAAAATTAAAAAATTATTTTTCCAAAAATGTTGACCAATTTTTTAGATTATGTAATATTTTGAAATACCTTGAAACATTTTAAAATAATTGTACAAACACCTCAAAATATTATAAAACACCTTAAAGTATTAGAATTCCATTCTATCACTGAAATTTTGAAATGAAAATGTTTTGAAATAAAATTTTAATCTTTGATGGAGGACCATTGTCAGACCAAAGAATTGTGATACGTACAACAAACTGAACTTGGAGTTCATTATAAAAAGTGGTAAAGACCTTAGGCAATTCAAATTGGTCTCTCATAAAAAAATAATTAAGTCATACAAAAGAAATCATCAACAAAAATTACCAAATATTGAAAACCAGAAATTCTTGACTCTTGCAAGAGCCCAAATGTTTGTATAAACAACATGAAATGAAATAGACTAATAACCGGAAAAACTAGGAGGAAATATCTTGAAACATTGACTCAAAATATAATATCTTGAAATACCTTGAAACATTCTGAAATAATTGTACAAACACCTTGAAACATTATGACACACTTCGAAATATTAGAATTTTGTTCCATCACTGATTTATTTCGGTCTCCTTAAAAACAAAAATATTTCAAACGTTTTGAAACAAAATTTTGATCATTGATTGAGAAGCATTATCAAACCAAAGAACTTTAATACGTACAACAAACTGAATCAGGATTTCATTAGAAAAAGTGCTAAAGACCTTAGGCAATTCAAATTGATCTTTTATAAAAAATTATTTAAGTTATATAAGAGAAATTATCAACAAAAATTATGAAATACTGAAAACCAGAAATACAGGAGCCAAATGTTCGTATAAATAACATGAAACGAAATACACTAACAACTTGAAGAACTAGGAGGAAATATCTTGAAACATTGACTCAAAATGTAATATCTTACAATACATTGAAACATTATAAAATAATTGTGCAAACACCTCAAAATATTATGAAACACCTCGAAGTATTAGAATTTCATTCCATCACTAATTTATTTTGGTCTCCTTAAAAACAAAAACGTTTTGGATGTTTCGAAATGAAATTTTAATCCTTAACTGAGGAGTATAGTCAAACCAAAGAACTTTAATACATACAACAAACTGAATCAGGATTTCATTATAAAAAGTGGTAAAGACTTTAGGCAATTCAAATTGGTCTTTCATAAAAAAATAATTAAGTCATATGAGAGAAATCATCAACAAAAATTACCAAATACTGAAAACAAAAAATACTTGACTCTTACAAGAGCCCAAATGTCTATATAAACAACATCAAATGAAATAGACTAACAACTTGAAGAACTATGAGGAAAGGAACCACAGTGATACTTCCCTAATTGACAAACCTCATATTCTAACACGAAGGACTCAAACTAAGGATAACTTGACACAATTTTTGCAAAAAGAAATGACCCAATTGGAAGTGCCACTAAAGAGGATACACAATAACACATAAGCCAGGAACAGAATCACCAGAATCTAAGGAGTAAAGACCATTGCGCCCATACCCCGCACCAATCACCTTCTTCATTTTGAGGTCCTGAAAACACAAGAAGATGAAGAAAAGGTTGTTGAACACTATAATGACTTAGTTAACTGACTCACAAATAATAAGTTAAAGTAAAAATTAAGAACAAACAAATTAGAATTTAATGGTATAGATTTAGTAGGTCAAAAAGAATCACCAGTTAACACAATATGTATGTTAGACGAAGAAAAATTAGAGAATAAATAAGAAATACATATATGAGCACAAAATTCTGAATCAATAACCAAGATGATGAAGACGGTTGGACAACCACATATGCAGATTTACCTCCATTAGTAAGACCAGTGGTAGGAACAGATAACTACTCAGGTGAAAAATGTGAAATAAACTATTGACAGAGCTTGACTAAGCTGAGAAGAAATATCATCATGATAACTAGGAGTAGATGCAACCAAACCATTGGTAGGAATTTTATATGTTAGAGAACATGAAGTATCATTAAAAGCCTGATTAGCATATGTCAATTTCCCATACTTAGTCCAACAATAATTTTCAATATGTCCCGTACTACCACAATAAGTACACTTCACTCAGAACGATGACAACAACTAAAACGATCACTACATCCACTGTGTCCAGTGTATAGACCTCCACAACTAGTATAACGACCACCATTCAAAGGAGCCATAAAGAATAAAAACACAAATAACTACTCAGCAGTAAGAACCCCACAACACAAACTGCCCACAACGAACCCGGGAAACAAAAGACCCTGTTGTATTTCCTCCAGACCAAAAAAATATCAAAAGACCAACAACCTATTGTATGTCCAACAATGATTATTCAGACCCTGTTGTATTTCCACCAGACCAGAATGCCAACGACAGAGATCCAACACACATGAGAGGGCCTGCAGGATGAAGAGCTGCAGCACACACAGTGGAGATCCACCAATCTATCTGTCGAAGAACCAGTTTCGGATGCTTCAGTTCATCCAATCAAGCAACAAGAAGAGAAATTGCAACTTTGATGTTGAAGAAAACCACCGGTGCATAGTTTCGAAGTGCCGAACCACAAAAAAAAACCCCAAATTTTTTCAAAAATCAACCTAGCAGCCTTGAATTACTCATATGAGTACTCAAATCCCTGAATCGCACCCCTCAAAACTGATTTGAATCAACAAAAACACAGCAAGATCGAAGAAAAGCCAGATTGAAAAAAGAAGAAGAAGATAAGTGACAAGCCATATCCAATCCAAGCCAAACACGCCCTAAGAGTTTCGGGTTTCTGGAGAAAGAATAAGAAAAGAAGAGAAAGAGAATAATATGTGTGGTGTAGTTGTGTTGGCATACACCCTCTTATTTACAGCAGAGAAGTATTTAGGGTAATTACAATACTACCTTACAATGTTATTATAATTAATACCAAAATAAGCACTCTAATAGTGTCATAAGCAGAGTAAATAATGCCACAAGCTAGTCAGTGGCTGACTAAGAATAATATATATGAATTGCCAAAATAATTGAAGGTTTGAAACAAAGAAGAAAAACGAGGATAAACTAGTAATTAAAGAGAATGGTATGCTTGACTGCTAAGGTCAATGTTCCCATTCTCAGAATTTGCTGTGAACTTGTTCAGATGCAAATGTGATCACACTAATGAATCAATATTTCCTCATTCCAAAATGGTATGCATGCCCCTGTCAATTGCTTTCCATTGTCAGTTTACATAGAAGTTAGTTCTTAGTCTAGGTGATATAAAACGGATGTACCCACTATTGCATTTAAGTTTTGGTAATAGTTAAACTTATTTGATGGATGAAAAGAAATTGAATTTCCTGTTAAAGGATTTCACATTCGTCAACTTACCAGAACAAAATCAAAAAATCTCTATGAAGTGGACTGCTCCCTAATTTCTAGGTAAGGAAAACCCACGAGATGTTTTTGTCATAAGCAGAGTATGGATCTAATTGAATCTAAGCTGGGGAAAAGAATCTGAGAAAAAGGACAAATGCATGAGTAAGAAATACAACTTACACCAAGAACTCTGCTTAAAAGACTAATTAAAATTGTTCCCATAATCACATATCCAACCACAAATGCACAATAAACCAAGCAAACTGACTGAATAATAACAACTACCTCTATCCAACCCCAGATTATTCAGCATAACAGAATAACTTTGGAAGCCGAAAAACTTTGGAATATAGTCTTATCGAAAAAAGAAGAAGAAGAAAAACATCGGAATGCAGAGTGATGATATCTTTATTGAGTAATTCAATCAGTTTCTTACCTGCTTTTGAAGTACAGGGATGGATTACTCATGATTAGTTACAAAGGCACTGCATCATTTCCTTTCTTTATGTGGTGTGCTCAATCTCCTTCTCCTATAGCATTTTCTTCTACGGTAAACACGTCAGCCGTCACACACTATATGATAAGGCTCATAAAATCAAATTATTGAATTCGCTGTTAGCAAATTATTTGTGAATGTACACATTAAACATGAGCATGATTAGATGCTCACTCAGCTCCAAATTTATTTACCTGCAGATATTTTTACCCAAAGCTCAATCTTCCTCCTTGCGTATCCAAATCTAGTGTGAAACATAATCTTTTTGGTCCGCAGAATTGATTTCTCTTGCCCCCGTCTCCGGTGAGACCACAACCATAACATTGTTCAACTTGAGGCTGCAATTATAACAATAATCTTCAATCCACTTCCAAATGATTGAATATAGTGACACTCCATAGTTAAAAATACACTTTGATAACAGGCTAGAAGCCTAGAAATAGGTTTTCATTATGTAATAACCATATTGTAAAAGCCACTCAAAATCTGTTAAAGATAGATTAAATAAAAAAAATATAAAAAATTGACATAGGTATTCAGAGAAATGGAAGTTGCATTTTGGTCTTGTTTGGCTGAACACGAAGGAAAATGTTCTGTTTGAACATACCATCTCACACTTAAAGATGGGAACCCAGCATCTCTCTCTCTGTCTCTCTCGCTCTCTCTTTAAAGAACTACACCAACAACCCGGGGCCAATTAACCCACCATCCTGCCTACTATCATTAATAAGGTTGGAAGAAAGGATGCATTGAGCAAGCAACACAACCCTTTGTTCTACTTCATTAAGCCCGGTCATAAGGTTGTTTGGAAAAATTACAGTCCTGGTGTATTCCTGTCTTATAGTAATATTAACCCCACAACACGAATCCTTTAAATCTTAATAAGACAAAACATGGGATGGGTTTTAGGTTCACCTATTGGTTCTTCTCAGTGTTTTCTATTCTATGACTTGGTGAAATTGTGAAATGCTTAAGTTCAAAGTTGAGAACAAGGATTTTAAGTCTAAGAGCAACTACTTTTTGCAAATTAATCTAATGTAGGCATGTTTCAATCTTTCCCTAGCATGCTATGCTGGCACTGAGGACAAAATTTTGAAGTAGGAAGTGGTTGTGCCAATTAACCATCTCTATCAGCGAAAGGGAAGGATGATACCTTCTAAAGAATACAAGTTTTAGATTAACTTGTGTCTTAATTATTCCTTTGTAACGCAAACCTTGGGGCTTAGCAATAAACTTACAATGTCCTGCACCTATGGTCGCTTATGCTTTCTGAATGCCTTACTTTTATCACTCTCCCCCTATGAAGAGTACCATATTCACCTACAGGGGTAAATAGGTATACATTGAAAGAGCACTACACTTCTATACCATGAAAATAAGGGATGGGTTTTCTTTAAGATCTTTGTAGAAGTCAAATAATGTGATTGATTATTTCAACCTGCGTAAGAAGGCGTGACTATTGGAGAAACCTGATAGATACAATGGCTGGTGCTGAGGTAAGTTTTAAGGATCCTGATAGACTTAAATCTTGGGGACTTGATGAGTCCTTTTTTTTTTTTTTTGAACTGGACGGACTGGTGAGTTCAACAAACAAGATTTTCATTACTCATCTGATTCACAAGCATCCTTTATTAAAAACAGGCTGCTTTAAAAGTGGAAGTTATTAGAGGAAAATGTAAGAAATATTTCAACAGCCCTCCTCGCATGTTACCTCTCAAGAATAGACTACTGATGTGAACAGATAGCATACTATTAGTACGCTAATGAGATACAAGTACATGAACTTCCCTACCGTGATAACTTATTAATTGTCAGCAACATATGTTAAAACCTTTGGGTTATTGAAAATAAAGGACAGTTTCTCACATTTACATCATTCATTCCAACATATAGATGGCTTGTGCATTATTTTTTGAAATCTTGTGACTGACTCTTGCCGTGATGAAATTATTTACTTGGAAAGTGTATAGACACAAAAAAATTATCTTTTCTTTGGATATTTTTCCTTTGTTTTTTGGGTTCCACGGTTGTGGAGGGAGATGGAATAACAAGTTTTGTCTTATGGATAGTTGAATTTTCCAACTCCTACCTTGATACCATATTTTGTAGCTCAGTTAATCATTATACAAGAGGCGAACATCATTCTTCTTTTAAGAAATAACTACATTTTATGAGTCATTACACCAAAAAATATAGTGTTCTATTTTTCTTTTGACTGCTGATGCGTAAAGGCAGAAACAAATTAAACAGATAACTTGTGGCAGATAAATTAGCACAAATTTAAAATGAATCACCCTCATCAAGTCCAACAAGTATTCCAGGTCAAACTACAAATAGTGCATGTTTTTCCCAGTGGCATAACATATTCAAAGCTTTGCCTATACAGAGTAATATTGTTTCAAAACAATATTCTTTCCATTTCGCAAATCTGAGTATCAACAACTGTGCCTAAGAACAAAAGACAACTAAAAACAGGGCTACAAAAATTTTCATTTATATTCTAGCTACGAATGATTCTTAGATTGGTCCTAATAATCACACCAGGAACATGAACTGGTCCAAGTTGATATCAGCGAGAGTGTGGACATGGTTGCTGTTCGTAAAAGAAAAAATATGAATATTTTGAATCTAACTCTGAATATAGAAATTAATTTGGAGCATAAAATGGGCTCAGTGCAACTTACTAAACTTCTTTATAGTGTTCTTTTTTCCTCCTCCTTAGGTATTTGCTTGCAGTTGATCTCCTTTGTTATTATGATGTTTTAGGACCACCCTTGCATCAAATAAATAAGACAATTGATGAGCTAAATGCAGAGTTGGATTATATTGGATGCTTCCATGGATGGAGGTTATTCCCAACTCTGTGACATTGTCACTAGTGTGTTCTTCTTAGCACCTTAAGAGAAAATTACTAAAAAAAACTGAAGACAAGAACAACTACGTTGTGATGAAGATTTTGGTATTCCACTATAATAACTGCAATGGTGCATTATTTGGCAGTTGTATATATATCTAACGCGTTGGTTCACTTAGCCATCAGATCCAACTTCGTTAGTCGTCCGAATTCCAAAAAGGAAGTAAAACAACTTCTGCCTAGTAAACAGGAAATCTAACTGACAGGCGACACATTAGAAGAACAAAGTTTGTGCAATGGTAAAGGTAAGGCATGAACTTGACAATACCTGTACGACCAACTTAGATGACCTCAGTATGAATGGGAAATAAATACTCATCATAGTGTCAAGAATTTGTGGTGAGCTCCCAATATGGAGTGCTGGTGAGGATCCGCAACCAATCATTTCCGTTATTCCATTGCTCTTTCTCAAGTTGTCTTGCAGATTTTGTAGCAGAGATGCTACAATCAATGAGCTCAATAATCTCCAGTGTGATTATGTCCCCTAATTCCAAAGGGATTTCCTTGAGTTGAGAACATCCTTGCAGCATCAATTTCTGAAGGCTTGGAAAGTGAGTACTAGAAGTTTCCCATGTTGCGATATTTGAGTGGAAAATTTTCAGCAATCTTAGTCGAGGGAACCCCCCATCATTTGTTTTCCAATGCTCTCCCAAGCAGGCATGAAATTTTAATTTGAGAACCTCCAGGTTGGGCAACATCCCAAGAGTTTTCATCTCTTCCCACTTAATATCAGTATTTGATAACGTTAGCCTTTTAAGTTTTGAAGGAAACTTGTCCCATTGCAGATATCGCGATCCACGAACTTGGGTGTTTGTGTCTAGAAACTTCAATGTCTCAAGATGGTTTAAGAAGTCTAGATTAGGGAATGCCACATAACTTAACTCTGACAACATAGGTCCGCAAAATCCCAACTTTTTAAGATTAGGAGCCCTTTCCAATACATCTTGACAAGAACTAGAAAGACATACTTGTGACATGGTTTGGAGGTTATGCAACAAGACAAGAGAATCATGAAAATAAGGCTTTGCAATGTAATTTTCTCCTGATGTAATTAGCAGATGCCTCAAATTTACCATGCTCCAAATACTTCCCGGAATAGTAATATGGATCCTGGATGATATAATAAGTGTTTGTAGGTTTCTGAGGTTTGATATTGATGCCGGAAGACTCCCGTCTCTAAGCTTAATCGCTAAATACTTCAAACAACCAAGTTGTAACATTTCCTCGAAAAAGCAGATGATAGGGATGGATGAAAAATGCAGGACCCTCAGATGACTTAAGGTCTGATATATGTGTGATACATGCTTCCTAGATAGTGTGTCAGATTCAGGACCAAAGCATAAGATAGAACAGCTGTGTGCGGTAGGAAGCTCTAAAGGAACATAATGAAAGACATGAGAATGGATGCTCAGGCGATGATGTCTCTTTGGCAGACCTAAAAAAGATATAACTTGTTCATATTCATTAATCTGCAGCAGAAAATTTTCTTCATCAGCTTTTATCAAGCAAAAATCGCGCAACAGATCATGGAGACGGCATGCTCTAACTCCACCATCAGACCTCTTTTTGGCAATTAATACTAGACTTCTATCAATTAGCTCCATCAAGTAATCTTGCGCTACGTCTTCCAAGCTCTTTTGCCCAACTTGCGGAATGAATCCCTCAGCTATCCATAACCATGCCAACTTCCACACTGGGATATCATAGTTAACTGGGAATGCTCCACAATAGAGAAAGCACGCTTTCAAGTGATGAGGCAAGTAGTTGTAACTTAGTGCTAGTGTGTCCATGCACTTATTTGGACCTCCAACTGTGTACGAATTTACTTTGTCAGCAACTCGGTTCCACCAGTCAAGCGTTTGCTCTGTCTTTGCGAGAATTCCAGCAATTACAACGACCGTAAGTGGTAGTCCTCCACAATTGACTGCAATTCGCTTACCAATTTCCTCCAGTTCTGGAGGACAATACACTCTCTGATATATCTTCTGTTGCAAGAGCTCCCAACTTTTGTCTTCAGTTAACAAACTCAAACAATGAGTGCTATTGGATTTAGCATGCAAAGTAATATTTGTGATCCGACTAGTGGTCATAATTCGACTTCCATTATTGTCGTCTGGAAAAAAAATTTCCAAATCGTGCCAGACCCCAATATTCCATATGTCGTCCAACATGATCAGGTACCTCTTACCCTTTAGGCGTTTGTATAGCTCTTCACCTAATTTTTCATCATGCATTTCACAAATTTCATCTCCAAGCTGAAAAGCAGAATCTAAAATGTCAAGTAACAAATTCCTCCTTGAATATTCTTGGGACACATAGGCCCAACCTCGAATATAGAAGTAATATTCAATGTAAGGATCATTGTACACTTTTCTGGCTAGCGTTGTCTTACCGAGTCCAGGCATTCCCACAATCGAGACAACTTGTAGCTTGTTCCGTCCTACAAGTTGCTCTTTAACGTTCTCTGCTTCCTCCTCAAAGCCAACCACAATTTCTTTATCAAATTGTGAACTACAAGTTGCTGAAGGTCTCCTCCTGCTCGTTTGCCCTGTGTGTGTTGACAAACTCCCACTGGTCACGATTTCCACCACATTGGAAGTACTTTCTGTTAACGAACTTCCATAGGGAATCATGCCAACTTGTGGTACTCTGATGTACACTTTCTTGTCTTTTTGCTTACTGATCTCTTTCTTTATAGTCGCTTCAATATCTTCACTGATGTAACGAAGGTCTAGAGACTTCTCAATATCTTCGGAGTAAGCACGTACCAGAGAATCAGCAAACTTGAAGGAAAAAACAAGTATCACAGCCACATATGAACTTATTCTCTGGGCAACTTGCTCCCAAAAATGTTGGGTCTTCTCTTCCTTGGCAAGAAGTCCTGCTATGACTACTATTGTGAGTCGTAGTCCATGACATTTTGCTGCTATTTGCTTTCCGATATCCCATAACTCTTGAGGGCAGCTTTCTTTCCCAAACACCTTCTTTTGCAACAAAACCCAACTTTCATCTACATTTAAAGGTTTCAGACGAATGGCGTTCGGCCCCGCCCTCTCAGTAACGAACATAATTTTACTTCCCTTGCCTTTTGGAAGAATGTCCATCAAATAGCCACCAAACCCCATAATACCCGATTCACCATCGATGACAACAAGATATCTCTGGCCATTGAAGAATCTCCCAAGCCTTTCACACAGCTCTTCAACACTCATTTTATAAATCTGGTCAGTAATCAGGAGAACAGAACGTTGAGAATATCTCCGTGGGACTGCTTTAGAAACATCGATCCATGCTCGAACATTGAAGTGAGATGTAATAGAAGGATCATTGTACACCTTTCTGGCCAGAGTTGTCTTACCTCTTCCGGGAATGCCGACAATTGAGAACTTTTTCAACTCCTCTCCTCCTTGAGTAAGCCGCTGCACTATGCTCACCGCATCCTCATCAAAGCCCACCACCGTTTCTTCCTCGGGACCTGTTGTCGATGAACTTCCAAATTGCAAGGTCACCACAATTTCATCCTCAACTACTATCGTATCAGCTCTTGGAGAACATTTAATAACAGGCAATTTGATACAATTTTTCTTCACCACTGTTGAGATAATCTTAAGATCATCTATGATGCTGCGGAGAGTTTCGCAATTGCCAATTTGACTGTGCTGAAATGATATGAAGGCATTGGATATTTTCTGGTTCGCATCATTAATGGTGTTCGCCAGACTTTTCACTTCCTTCTGTTCGTGGTTTTTCTCAACTAATTTGTTGACGAAGGACCTCAGGAGTTTTAGATCCCTGTGTAGAGATAAGCAAAAATGTCGCTGATGTCCAAACAAAGTTCCATACCCAGAAATTAGGCTAGAAAAACTCCGCAATAGATTATCAAAAGCAGTTTCAGTTTCAGCCATTTCCGTCTGATTTTTTCTTGCCTAAGCTGTCAACCTATATGGATGAAGCAGAGCAGAAGCAGGTCTGAGCACTAGCAAGAATCAAACTCACGCGTTTATGTTTATGATTCGCCCTATGTCGAGAAAAGGGCAAAGAGATGACGTATCTATACTAGGTGATAGGTGGCTTCTTCTTCTTCCTAATAGCATTATTATAATTATAATTATAATTGTTGAATATTTTTATAGATGGGAGATACTTTACACTTTAAAATGTCTTTGAATTCTTAATTGGAAAAATTCATTTTGTCCTTAAAAAATAGGAAAAATTTCAGTCGCACCCATTTTAGTTTGTAATATCTTTAAGGACACCCTCTCTGGTTTTTAAATCTTCACTACCACCCCTATCAGCTTAAAAACCTTAATTAAAATACAATTTTACTAAATTTTAATATGTAAAAAAATAAATTTTAATTGGTTTGAATTTTAATCAAATTTTATATAAAAAATTGTTTTGGGTTTATATAAGGACAATTTTGGTATTTTAGATAAAAAAAATTATTAGAAATCGTGGTTTAATGACAAGGGGTGTTAGTGATATTTAAATATAAACTAAAAAGGGTGTTAGTGATGTTTTGGATAATATAGAGTGTGTTCTTGAAGATATGATAAACTATAAGGGGTGTGGCTAAAATTTTTCCTAAAATATACAAATATTTTCAATTTATCCTCTAAAGGATTAATTTTTTCATATTGTCTCTTTAAAAAAATAAAAATATTATAATGTGGTCTAAAAACGTTGCAATCTGCATCCAAAAACATTGCAATAAAAGCAATTTTTAAACTACATTAAAACGTTTTTATTTTTTCGAAGGTGCAATATAAAAAATTAATCATTTAATAAGTAAACTGTGAACTTTTGTATCTTTCAAGGGCAAAATAGAACTTTCTCTTCTTTATTTATACGGAATAAAATTTTCATATTGAGATCCTCGATTATATAAGAAAATAGCAATATCGTCTGTTTTAATAGTTAAACTACTGATGGCCCGTGCTATACAGGAAAATTATACATATCCCCATCTACTTTTTTATTTTTTTATTGTTATGATACCATTAAAAAAATTAGACAACAAATTATACAAAAAAAAATAGGGCGATAAAATAATTATGTAAAGTTATAGTGGTGAAACTATGTTTCTAAAAAATTTAAATTAGTGGCTCATTTAAAAAAAAAAAAATTGAATGAGTAATAGTTAATTATTGGGGTAAATAAGTAGTTACCTAAGACATGTGTTAGAACATAATTTGTTAAATGATAATTAAATAATTAAAAATTCTAAGAAAAAATAATAATGGGCGAAAAGACTTCTCTAACCACCTCCTACCTAATTTAATTGTGTTTATAATATAGTAAGATAAGTATAACGTGTCATTCATTCTTTTTTGTATTAGAAAAATACGTGTGATTAAGTTGATTTTTTAAGGTTTTAATAGTAAAATAAGGTTGTGGTATCGACTTTGTAATGTGCCTCCATATATCTTAGTCATTAATTTTGAATCGAATAATTTGTAATCATTAATAAATAAATAATAAAGTAAAAAAGAATAATTAAATATAAACAAATTACACATTACATATTTTTATTAGATAAAATGTGAAGGTCTAGTACCAAAAAATGAGATTCTGATCTCCATCGATATATATATTGAAGGGGTTAACCCCCATTATTATACGTATTCTAACATTAATTGGGCTCACGTGATGTTGAGAAGACTTAGCACGTGAGCGAAACCTGAAGTCCTTTGCTAGTCCTGTTATCTAACCAACCTAGTCGGTGGTTCGGTAAGATCAGTAATAAATCGGCTCTCTTTACTACCAAGTTCATACATCGGTGGAACAAAACAAGACAAGAGCTCGGTTTGTACCGAACCAATTTCTAAAAAGTGTTCGGCAAAGCAAGAGAAGAGCTCGGCTTGTACCAAATCGAGAGGATTAACATGTTCAACACATATTGGATTTGTTTGGCCTTCATTGTCCGAGCTGTTTCGAACGGTAGACAGAAAGATAAAGAATCGCCTAAGATTTAGGCAATCAGATAAATGAAAGAGACGAAATCAAAGATATTTATAGAGATTGTAGGAGGAGTATCAGTAACTTCCCAAACTCAAATACTGAAAGAAAGGAGGGTGTGCCACCTTGCATCTAAAATAACGGAAACCCTAAAAGGAATACAGTCTATAAAAGGCACAAGAATCCAATGTGAAAGGTACGCTGAACCCTCCTTGTCTTCTAGCAATTCTTACGTTCCATTACTGACTTAAACATCGGAGTGCCTTCGATCGAGGCACCTCGATCCTGGGCAGTTGTTCGTTTTGCAGGAGGAAGATTGGGAGATAAAACATAAACACCACAAATCGAGTGTTGGAGGTAATATTTTTTGTCTCTACATTTTGGCGTCGTCTGTGGGAAACTCAAATTTCTCATTATTCGAACAAAAAGCTACGATGTTGAGACTCAGGAGTGCAATCGGATCACCTGCCGACAGCTTTGCTTAGGGGAGTTCAGATCTTGCACCCCCTCCGGCGGATAGCAACATAAGGTTGCGTGCAAGTAGAAGCCCACTCCAACTCCCTGGGGATGATAAGTTATCCTCGGCGAGTTTCAGGCCCTCCAGGAACAAAAATCAGCAGATCGAAGGTTATGATGAATCCCTCTGTGCCGATGGTGAAAACCATTCGCTGGCAAAGCTGGTCCAATCACTGCAAGATTGACTTGATGCTCACGACAGCCTGTTTAAAAAATCTTACGCTTGGGAGAAAGACCTGGAAAGAGAAAACGAAGATTTGAAAGCCAAGGTTAGAGAGATGACCATGAAGGACACAAAGGAGAAACGGGAAAGAAAAGGTCGGCATGACAATTTGGAAAGGAAACCAAGCAAAGCCAGAGATGCTGACGAAGACAGACACCAACGGAAGAAGCCCTGGGTCCAAGAGGACGTATGGAAGTAGTATATCGATGATAAACTCAACAGTCGCCTGAGAAGACCAGATCAGAGATCGACTAGGGACCTAGCTAGAAGGGCAACCGGAGAATATCGAGACGGTCTGGATTTGTCCCCGTTCGCAGCATGGATTGAAAAGAGACGAATCCCGAGTAAGTTCATCGTCCCGAACTTCAAACTATACGTTAGGAAAATCGACCCAACCTCGCATATCAGGGACTACAAACAACTCATGACGATTCACAGGAGAAATGAGCCCCTGCTCTGCCTGATCTTCCCCAGTAGCCTCGGGGAATCAGCCATGAAGTGGTTCGACAGCCTGCCAAGAGGAACGATAAATGGTTGGGCTCGGTTAGCCGAGCAGTTCACAGCTCGGTTCATTACGAGCAGCAAGCAGCCTAAAGATGTTGGGGCTCTATTAACACTCAAATAGAAAAATAACGAAAGCTTGCGAGAGTATGCCCATCGTTATTGAGAAACTATGAATGAAGTAGAAGGGTGCAGTCAAGAAATTACAGTTGTATCATTCAAGATCGGATTGTCAAAAGAAAATCCATTGTACCAGTCATTAACCAGGAGACCGGCCACAGATTTAGAAGAACTTATGGCAAGGATCGAAAAATACACCAAGGTCGATGATGACCTAACTAGGGAAATAGTCAAGGAGCCATCAATCAGGAGACAGCTCGACAAAGACAAGCAGGCAGAGCCGAACAGATAAGGAATAAGGAGAAACGACAAGGATGGCTACCCCCCGAGGACGCCCTTCTTAGGGGTAAACACGTTGTTTAAAGAACCAATACACAAGATACTAAGCCAGATCAGGAACAAGCCCTTCTTCAAATGGCCAAACAAGCTAATGGGGAACCCCTCTAAAAGGAACCCGAACTTTAGGTGCTCATATCACCGAGATGTGGCCCACATGACTGAGAACTGCAGGACCCTGAAGCAACACTTAAAAGAATTGGTCAAGGCTGGACACCTCTTAGAGTTCATTAAAGGTGGACAGGAAAGCGAAGGAGGAGGATCCGAGCTGAAAGATGATAACAACACACTAGCTGGTGTGATTGATGTGATTCACGTTACCACCAACTCGAATATGTCCACAAATAACTATACCCGGGCTTATATTCAGAAGGCAGCTAAGGAAAGGGAGGTCTACGAGTTAAAGCTAACCCCGGAGTTTACGCACAAAAGAATCAGGATAAAAGAGTCGCAGATTGATTGATAAACCTTACCTCAAATAACCCCTAATTACTCTCCCTCAAATGATGCAATGTATGGCCGGGGGAGAAAAATTTCTTCCCCTAGGGATAGTGTCAAAATAAAGGGCAATGAGACAAGGAAAAGGGAATGATGTAAAATGGGATGTGTGTGCACAAAAGTGCTCTCCAATCGCAAGGAGTCTTTTGTGTGTCGGTGTTTTACTTAGAAAAGTATTCCAACGTCGTCTCCTCAGGGAAGGAAAGTTCAAGTGTGTGAAGGTGATTTGGTGAACAAAAGAGAAAATGTAAAATCTTGTATTTGTGTTTTGGGGTTGGTTTGTAAATGAAAATGCAAATAAAACAAATGTTGGCTAATCCAAAGGGTTCATTCCAATGGAAATACCAAATCAACTTAAAGCCTTCCTCCGATCGAGCATGAATGAATGATTGATTCGGGAAAAACTAGGGACGAGATTGGTGAGTAGCTAAGCATAAACCGTGACTAGGCCTACGGAATATCAAAGGCTCACCAACTCATCCACTCTCAACCCCGTCAAACCGAACCATTTGACCCTAAAGGGAGGAATGAAAAAGAGTTGAAATGAAATCCCCAAGAGAAATCTCCCTTGGCGTAACCAACTTAAAACTAGCTATTCATGTTTAAAGGAAAGACAAGCATAATTTAAATGGACATAATGAAGAAAGGAAGCATGGAACTTAACTAAATGCAATAAAACATAAACTAAGAAGAAAAATATTCAATACCTATTTTAAGCTTAGAAATGAAGAAAAACTTAATACAACAATGGTGAAAGCTAGAGTAAAGGATTAAATTAGAAATGAACTTGCCATAAATAACATTAAAAACTTTAAACAAAGTTTAGAAAATCCTTACAAGAGATTACAAGACATTGGAATGAAGAAAATGCAAAAATATAAACTTCTAGCACTATTCATCTTCTTCTTCCTTTAACTACTCCTAAGCTTAGGTAGCCACACCTTCAAAATGCTGAATAATATTGTATATACGGAGTGTGTGTCATTAATTTTTGTGCATGATGGTCCCTAGCATGTGTGTGCAGGCCTCCCATCAATGGGAGGTTGAAAGGATGGGTCTTGACATGCTAGGAGCCAACCCCCACATTGCAGTCCATACCTCTCCCATGCTCTGGACCAGCTTTGGTAGAATTGGAAAAACTCTTGATATAACCGTTGGATTGAGCTGAAATTTTCACATGATACATAAGACATCCAGATCTACAACTTTCATGTTTTGAACTTTTCCAAATTCTGAGTAGATCATGGTAAAAATGAAGGAAAACCGAGGTAGTACTTCCTAATGACGTGGCAGCTGGTGCCTTTGTTTCAAAACACTAATACCTCATTGATTTTTTCACTTTTAAGCCTCTAATTCTTCATGTATTGTGTCCATGCCATTACCACACATCCAACATAGTTGCAAGGTCCTAAAATCCAACATTTAAGCTATCAAAACATGCAACATCAAGAATTCAATATTATTCATAAAATAGGCTAACACTAAGTAATTAAATGTAAAAGTTGAGTTATAATGAATGGAATGAGGCCATGAAATGTGCAATATTATGTGCTCATCAGTCACCGAAAACAATTTATTTTACTGAGTGAGATCTAGTTGGAGTTCACCAGCCGCATAACGACGCTCTTATGGTGACGCTTCGGATTGCCAATTTTGACGTTAAAAGAGTTCTGATCGATCCTAGGAGCTCGTCAGAAATCATGTATGTGGATCTATTCGAAAAACTCGGGCTAAGGAGAGAAGACCTCAAACCCACAAACACACCACTTGTTGGCTTTAGTGGTAAAACAGTTCTGCCCAAGGGAAGATCACCTTGCATGTGAAAACCAGACCAGTTTGTGTTATGACCAAGTTCCTGGTAGTAGATACGATATTAGCATACAACGCAATAATGACGGTCTTGGTTGCATGAGATGAAGATGGTTCCTTCAACATATCATCAAATGTTGAGATTTCCTTCAACTGAGGGAATAGTACACATTCGAGGGGACCAGGTTAGCTCGAGGACTTGTCTTTTGGCCTCAGTAAAAGCGAAAGATAAGTGTCGAGAGAACCGCTCGGTGGCAGAAGTGGAAAAATAGCAATCAATCGTCGACAGCTCAGGCAACCTTCGCAACCCAATTGTCGATAAAAAGCCTAAATTACCTTTAGGCACTGGAAAAGAAGTCAAAAACTGAACCGTCGAAGACTTGTCTAAAGTACCTTTAGACAAGAATGGAGACACAGACAAATATTTCATGATAGGAACAACTCTTAACCCTGAACAGAAGATTGAGCTCATAGCCCTACTTCGGGAGTATGCTGATGTATTTGTGTGGAACACCAATGATATGCTCGGCGTACCGCCCGAAGTCGCGTGTCATCATCTAAACATCGACCCGAGCTACAAGCCAATTAAGCAAAAGCTTCGGAGGTCTGCCCCTCAGCATCGGGAGGCGGTGAAGGAGGAAGTGGCCCACTTACTGCACTCAAAAAAAATTAGAGAGGTAAAATATCCAACCTGGCTTTCTAACACTGTCGTGGTGAAAAAGAAAAGTGGGAAGTGGAGAGTCTGTGTGGACTTCACTGATTTAAACAAAGCATGTCCAAATGATAGTTTTCCACTGCCGAAGATTGATCAACTAGTGGACGCAACAGTCAGGCACAAGCAGATGAGTTTCTTAAAGGCCTTCAGAGGATATCATCAGATTCCCCTAGCCGAAGGGGACCAAGAGAAAACTGCCTTCATAACACCGGAGGGAACGTACTACTACTAGGTGATGCCCTTCAGACTAAAAAATGCGGGAGCAACATATCAGAGGTTAGTAACTAAGATGTTTACCCACATGATTGACAATACTGTTGAAGTTTATATTGATGATATGGTAGTCAAAAGCCGGAGGGCCATTACTCATTGTGTCGACCTCAAGGCCACCTTCGAGATTCTGCGAAAGTATAATATGAAGTTAAATGCCTCTAAGTGCGTCTTTGGGGTCGAATCAGGAAAATTTTTGGGATTTCTCGTGACACATCGAGGGATAGAGGTGAATCCCGAACAGGTGAAGGCAATTGCCGAACTACAACCACCTCGGTCTGTCAAAGAAGTGTAGAGGCTAACAGGAATGACAGCAGCACTCAGGAGATTCATATCCCGAGCATCGGACAAGTGCAGGCCTTTCTTCTAGTCCATCAAGGGGAAGAAAGATACAATTTGGAATCAGGAGAGCGAGAAAGCATTTGTTAATCTGAAGACGTATCTAACATCTCCTCCTATTTTGTCAACCCCCTCGTCCGAGGAAGAACTTTACCTATACTTAGCTATGTCAGAGCACGCTGTTAGCGGGGCATTGGTGAGAAAAGATGAGGGACAACTGAAACCTATTTATTACGTGAGCAAGATGCTTTTGGATGCAGAGTCCAGATACACTCCATTGGAGAAGCTTGCTCTAGCACTTATCAGTTCTGCACGGAAACTCAGACATTGCTTCCAGGCTCATCAAATCGTAGTGCTTACCGATGATGAGCACATAATATTGCACATTTCATGGCCTCATTCCATTCATTATAACTCAACTTTTGCATTTAATTACTTAGTGTTAGCCTATTTTATGAATAATATTGAATTCTCGATGTTGCATGTTTTGATAGCTTAAATGTTGGATTTTAGGACCTTGCAACTATGTTGGATGTGTGGTAATGGCATGGACACAATACATGAAGAATTGGAGGCTTAAAAGTGAAAAAATCAAGGAGGTATTAGTGTTTTGAAACAAAAGCACCAGCTGCCACGTCACTAGGAAGTACTGCCTCGTTTTTCCTTCATTTTGACCATGATCTACTCTGAATTTGGAAAATTACAAAACATGAAAGTTGTAGATCTGGATGTCTTCTGTATCATGTCAAAATTTTAGCTCAATCCAACGGTTATATCAATATTTATGCCAATTCTACCAAAGATGGTCCAAAGCATGTGAGATGTATGGGCTGCAATGTGGGGGTTGGCTCCTAGAATCTCAAGACCCATCCTTTCAACCTCCCATTGATGGGAGGCCTGCACACACATACTAGGGACCATCATGCATAAAAATGAATGACACACACTCCATATATACAACATTTTTCAGCATTTTGAAGGGTGACTACCTAAGCTTAGGAGTAGTTAAAGGAAGAAGAAGATGAATAGTGCTAGAAGTTTATATTTTTGCATTTTCTTCATTCCAATGTCTTGAAATCTCTTGTAAGGATCTTCTAAACTTTTTTTAAAGTCTTTAATTTTATTTATGGCAAGTTCATTTCTAATTTAATCCTTTACTCTAGCTTTCACCATTGTTGTATTAAGTTTTTCTTCATTTCTAGCTTAAAATAGGTATTGAATATTTTTCTTCTTAGTTTATGTTTTCTTGCATTTAGTTAAGTT
>JAHQCQ010007562.1:8603-20076 GCA_023539305.1 Ilex asprella | reverse complement strand
CGAGTATCGAGGCCGAGAGGGGGTATTTTCGTAAAGCCGAGTGCAACTTTTGACAAACAATTAATGCGATGTGACCCAGCATTTATGGCAATGTAAGTGACTCAGACAGGGTACTTAATGAGCCTCTGCACCTACGAAGACTAAACTGACAGCCATAAGTGAGTGCATTAATGGTTAGGAGTCCGGACATAGAGTTAGAGGTGACAACCTTCGAGACGCCGACTGTTACGAAATAGATGTAAGACGCCGTTCGTAGGCACTCAAGTGCTCGGCGTGGCCCCGAGGTCTGATCTCAACCGCCGAGCATTAATGACACGGGAACCCAGGCAAAAATCAATCATTACGCATGGGTAAATCTGAAGAACATTAAATGCTGAGATGACTTCCGTGTCAGAGCAATCATTTCAAATCCTGGTATATATACTCTTCAGAAAGATAAACAAAGGTACGCAAATTTAAACCACAAATTACACTGAACTGAGCTGATTCCCCCCATTCTTACTGATTTAAGCTTCGGAGGGGATAAGCCGGGCGGACGTTTGGCTCCCTTTTCCTAACCTTGTGGTTGTTTCAGGGTTCACCAGTCACACGATCGCTGCCTCAAGTTGATTGCAGGTATCATCCCGTGCAATTTGGCGCTGTCTGGGAGAACACAAAACCTTTTCTTAGTAGCAGTTGCGTCATGGTGAACACATGATCCCAATGTGATGGGGTAGGGGGTTTGCGCAGGAGGAACATAGAGGTTACCCGCCTCCCAGTGGTCAGAGAGTTTGGCTCAGTGAATCGGTCAGCAGGGGGTGAACGTTCCTCGCAACAGACGTTCCCTGTGGATCAGAATCCAGGGGGCAAGGCCCCTCAGCTTGTGACATCGTGGAGATGATGGAGAGACGTATGAAGAAACGTATCAAGGAGCTTGAGAAAGACAATGCCAAGGTGAGACGTAGACTCGAAGAGTTTGAGCAATCAGCGTACGCGAGTCGACGTACCCTAGAAGCAGAGGGACGAAGTCCTGGCCGAGCGGAGTCCAGGAGAGCAGGGCCAAAGACCCCTGACAGAAATCGGCTCGGGCGTTCAGCTGATAGACAAAATCTACGTAGCTGGGGAAAGTACGCGCCTGGCAAAGGGTCCTGGGAACACTGCCATCAAACGGGCTTGTCGCAGGGGGACCACCGTTGGGAGATCCCTCGGGGTGCCTTGACAACGGAGTCTCAAGGAGAATCACCGCGAGAGGGCCGAGGGGGGATGGGGGACCCCGAGTGTTTCCCGATGGCAGACGCCGGACACAGTACCCCATGGGAGACGAGGAAGATGAAATCTCCTCCCCTTTTGTGAAGTCTATCAGGAAAACTGAGATGCCAAAAAAATTTACGGTTCCCCAGTTCAAGGTATATGATGGGAGAACTGATCCTGATAGCCATATTCAGCATTAGAGGCAACTAATGTCAATTTATGATACCGACCAAAGGGAGTTGTGTTGAATTTTTCCCATGAGTCTGGGAGACACCGCCATGAAGTGGTATGAAATTTTAGCCCCTAAGAGCATCTGATCCCGGAAGCAGATGGTAGAACTCTTTAGAGCACGATTTATAACTAGCACTAAGAGGCCGAAAGACATCGGCGCCTTGCTAACACTAAGGCGCAAAAATGACGAGTCCCTCCGCCAGTATGCAAAACGCTACTCGGAGGAGGTTAATGAAGTAGATGCATACTCAGATGCGATGACTGCAGCCTCCTTCCGACTGGGATTATCCCGAGACACTGGCCTCTATAGGTCCTTGACCAAAAAGGTTCCTGGGGACATGAAGGACTTGATGGCGTGGATAGACAAATATGCACGAGTCGAGGAAAAGACCGCCGACCCCGAGAGCAGAAGAGGAAAAGACCTCGGACCGGTGCCGAGGAAAAGGGACAGAGAGCCACTGGCGGGGAGAAGCGTGACTACCACACCCTCGAACCGGATGTCCTTCCAAGAAATTCATACGGTTTTTAAGGAACCTATTTATAGGATGTTGAGAAAGATACAGGATCGGCCTTACTTCAGATGGCCCCCGAAGATGTTAAGGGACCCGGCCACAAGGGACCAAACGGCTCTATGTTCATATCATAAGGACATAGGCCACATGACCGAGGACTGCAGGCGTACAAGTCGTTCCTAGAATAGCTGGTCGGGGACAGTCATCTTAGGGAATTCATTGATCAGAGGCCCTGCCGGAGAACGCCGGAGGAAATGGCGGAGCCGTCCTAAGAAGTCGCCCCCGTAATTAACGGTATACATGCCTGCACAACTGAGAGGCCGACATATAACGTTCTCCCAGCCGAGTGCAGACGAGTCTCGCAGGCGTTAAGGGTAGAACGGGAAGGACAGTCCTCCAAGAGGCCTAAGCGGGATCTCGAGGTTATCAGCTTCTCTGACGCCAACTTGGGGGGAGTGGCCCTGCCGCATGATGATGCACTTGTGATCACATTGCAGATTGGCAAGTATGATGTAAGAAGGATCTTGGTAGACCCAGGGAGCTCGTCCGAGGTGATGTATGACGACCTCTTCCAGAAGATGGGCCTGACCCGAGCAGATTTGGAGCCCGTTCATACACCCTTATTTGGTTTCAATGGCTCTAGCGCCCTTCCGCTCAGGAAAATCACCTTGACGGTACAAGCAACGATTGTCTCAATTTCGGTGGAATTTTTAGTAATTGACTCTGATTCCCCGTAAAACGCCATAATGGGGAGGACCTAGTTGCATGCTATGAGGGCAGTCCACTCCAGTTACCATCAGAAAGTGAAGTTCCCCACCCCACGCGGCGTCATGGAAATTTGAGGAGACCAGTTGGCTGCAAAGAACTGTTTCTATGCCGCAATGAAGACAGGACGTGGTACTGTGTCAGGGGACCATAACCCCGATGAGGTAGTCACTAAATAGCAATCACAATTCGGTCGGCTTGGGGTGGATGACCCTGCTGTAGATCCAGAAGACCGCTCTACCGAGCCCTTGATAAGGATGCTTTTGAATCCCAGCGATGAAGAGAGGTATTTCTTGATAGGATCTTCGTTGGATAACACTGGGAGGGCGGAGATGGCTTCTTTCCTGCGCCGAAACTCTGATGTCTTTGCATGGACCCAGGCCGATATGAACGGGACCAGTCCTGAGGTGATTACCCACCGACTCTATGTTAACCCGATTACAAGCCGGTGAGGCAGAAGGCGCGCAGAACGGCTCCACATCACGCAAAGGCTGTAGACGAAGAGGTGGACAAGTTGCTAAGCGCGGGTTCCATTCGAGAAGTCCAGTTCCCAAAGTGGCTGTGCAACACCGTGTGCGCTAAAAAGGAGGGGAAATGGCGAGTCTGTGTGGACTTCACTGATCTGAATGAAGCATGCCCCAAGGATGAGTACCCACTTTCCAAAGTTGACCAACTGGTGGATGCAACCGCAGGCCACAAACGCATCACTTTCATGGATGCTCGGGCTAGTTACCACCATATACCGTTGGAGGAAGTAGACCAGGAGAAGACAGCTTTCATTACACCTCGAGGGATCTATTGTTACACAGTAATGCCGTTCAGATTGAAGAATGTCGGGGCCACTTACCAGCGCCTGATGAACAAGATGTTCAAACTCTTGCTCGGTGTAACCATAGAGGTGTACATTGATGATATGCTTGTGAATAGTAAGGAAGACGCCGATCATATCAGCGACCTCGGCGCCGTGTTCTCCATACTCCGGCACTATGGTCTGAAGCTTAATGCCTCGAATTGTGCCTTCGGGGTAGGCTCGGGAAAATTTCGGGAGTACTTGGTGACGCATAGGGGCATTGAGGCCAACCCCGAGCAGATTC
The DNA here is from genome assembly GCA_023539305.1 of Ilex asprella. Lineage (NCBI taxonomy): Eukaryota > Viridiplantae > Streptophyta > Magnoliopsida > Aquifoliales > Aquifoliaceae > Ilex > Ilex asprella. The sequence goes on along the minus strand of JAHQCQ010007562.1, from coordinate 16,244 downwards.
AAGTGGTGCAAAACATTCAGGCACCGAGGACTATGAAAGACGTCCAGAAGTTAACTGGCATGCTTGCCGCCCTCAACCGATTTATTTCCAAGTCCTTTGATAGGTGCAAATTATTTTTTGCCAAGTTTAGGAAGGTAGCCAAGGGTGTCTGGGACGAGTACTCTGGCCTGGCACTCGAAGGGATTAAGGAATACCTGAAGCGTCCCCCGATTTTGTCCGTACCAACAATCGGGGAGGCTCTTTACCTGTACTTGTCTGTTTCAGAGGAAGCTGTCAGTGGTGCTCTGGTAAGGGAGTGCGAAGGGGCGCAGAGGCCCATCTACTTCATGAGCAAGTCCCTCCTCGACGCGGAGACGAGATACTTGCCGATGGAGAAATTGGCATTGACCTTAGTCGTCTCGATGAGGAAGCTCAGACACTATTTCCAGACGCACACCATAGAATTATTGACTGACTGCCCTCTCAGGCCCATTCTTCAAAGAGCCGATTTATCAAGAAGAATCGCTAAGTGAGCCGTAGAGCTCGGGGAATTCAACATACGATACAAATCTCATACTTCAATCAAGGGACAGGTCCTCGCTGATTTTGTTGCCGAGTTCTCTGCGCTCGAGTCCCCACCGAAGATCGATACTTCTAGAGTCTGGAGTCTTCACGTCGATAGTTCCACGAACGCAAAGGGGGTAGGAGTAGGGGTGGTACTGGCTAATTTAGAAGGATTCACAATAGAGCGAGCTAATAAATTGGGGTTCAAAGCTTCCAATAGGGGTGGTTGGCAGGGCTTGACGTAGCCTACTCGGTCGGGGTCCGATAGCTGGAGGTTTTCTGTGACTCCCAGTTAGTGGTGAACCAGATCAGTGGTGATTTTGAGGTTCGGAACGCTAGGATGAAGGCGTACTGCCAAAAGGCGAAATCCAAGATGGAGAAATTGGAGAAAGTAGAAGTTTCTCAGATTTTCAGGGATCAGAACAACCACGCAGACGCCCTAGCTTCCTTGGCCTCGGCATTGGCCTCTTAGATAACTCGGCGTATGATTGTCGAGAACCGAGAAAAATCGAGCATAGAAGAAGCCGGTAACAAACAAGCGTTGCCAATAGAGACACCGTCAACTCCTTCGGACTAGATGGAACCTATTATTACGTATCTGATGGAAGGCGTGCTCCCTGAGGATACCAGGGAAGCAAGGAAGGTCAGGCTAAAGGCCCCCAGATTCTGAATATCAGCCGATCAAAAACTATACAGGAAATCCTTTTCTGGATCCCATTTGCTTTGTGTCTCCTAGGACAAAGTGGAACCTTTGCTTTACGAGATCCATGAGGGTGTATGCGGGAGTCACACGGGAGGTAGATCCCTAGCGCATCGAGCAATGACACAAGGGTATTGGTGGCCCTACATGCAGAAAGATGTAAAGAAGTACGTTCGAAAATGCGAGAAGTGTCAGAAATTCGCTCCCATCATTAGGAAGCCGACAGGAGACCTGAATTTGCTGACTAGCCCATGACCGTTCTCTCAATGGAGAATAGATATTATCGGGCAGCTCCCAAAGGCCCCTTTGGGCAAGAAATTCCTATTAGTGGCGATAGATTATTTCACAAAGTGGATAGAAGCCGAGCCCCTGAGCCGCATCAGAGATGCCGAAATAAAGAAATTCGTGTGGCAAAGCATAATCACTCGCTTCGGAATTCCTAGAGCCATCATCTCGGACAACGACACTCAATTCAGTAGTGGCACGTTCAGAGAATTTTGCTCAGGGTTTGGAATACGCAATTATTACTCTACCCCAGTTTATCCCCAGGATAATGGACAAGCAGAGGTATCCAACAAAACTGTTTTGGCCGGAATCAAGAAAAGGCTTGAGAAAGCAAAAAGGAAGTGAACCGAGTAATTACTCAACGTGCTATGGGCCTACAGGACCACACCGAGAACTTCGACGAGCGAAACACCATTCGCCTTAACATACGGGGTCGAGGCTGTCATTCCATTGGAAGTGGAGCTCCCGACGATTCGAAACCAGGCATTTGATTTGGGAAACAATGACCAGACGCTTGCAAAAAATCTCGACTTGGCTGAAGAAATGAGAGAACTGGCGTCCATCAAGCTGGTCAAGTACCAGGGTGAACTATCGAGACAACATCAGAGAAAGGTCCGAGCAAGGGATTTTAATGTCGGAGACCTGGTGCTGAGGAGGGCAGTCGGCACTATCCAAGAACCCGCCAAAGGGAAACTCAGTCCCAATTGGGAAGGCCCTTATAGAGTAACCGCTGTGGGGGGGCACCGGCGCATATAGACTGCAGGATATGAGTGGCAATTATGTAATCCGACCTTGGAATGTATCAAACCTGAAAAAATACTTTTGTTAAACCATATTCAGTTCTCCATTTTTTGCTAGCCCCACGCCAAGGTTAAAACCAGCACGAGACGAGCTCTCGGTCGCTAGGGGCACGATCCCGAGGAGTGTAAGACTCCTCCCTTGGAGCCACGTTCTCAAAACCAACATGAGATGAGCTCTCGGTCGCTAAGGGCATGGTCCCGAGGGGTGTAAGGCTCCTCCCTTGGAGTCACACTCTCAAAACCAGCACAAGGCGAGCTCTCGATCGCTAGGTGATTAACCATCAAAAGTGCTAATTTATTATATTTAATGATTGGTTAATTGCATATTATTTGTTATTAAATGAGTTAAATTCCTTGATTTTCTAGTTTGATACTTTTTCTAGTTGTTTGATTTATTTTGCAGGTAAATTGATTGATTTAAAGTAATAATGGATAATGTAAGTGAAGCAATCACTAGAAGAAGAATCATAACTAATAAGGATTGAAGAGTCAAGATTGAGATAGGAATACTTGAAGATAAATCAGTAATTCAATCCTTATAAGAGTCCAAGTTTGAAGAAAACTCAATTAAAGTTGGATTTGAAAAGTATTCTAAAAGATAAGGATTTGACACGTATTCAGTATTTTAATCATAACTTTTGACTTCGATATCCGATTGACTTGATTTTTGCGGGGTTGGAAAGAACACTCCAAGGGCTACAAAAGTGTGTTTCACAAAAATTTCGTGATTCAGCCTCTAAATATGCGAAATTCCAGCTCGAAGTCTGGACAGATTTTGTACCCGCGAAGGAAAGATTTTATGCACAGAATTTGACCTAACAAGACTTCTATTTGGCAAAAGAATTTCTTTCAAGCCAACCTCAGATCTCCTACCTATACCTAGGATTTATTTATTATAAATAGAGGTTCTCATCTTAGATGAGGAGAATTCTTTTTTCCATCTTTATAATTCCTTTTTTTCATCTTTTTATTTTTGCATTCTTTCTATCATGTCCGGCTAGAAAGCTCCGCTAGGGCTAGGGTAAAACCTCTCAACAGAGTACGGTATTTTTATTAAATTTTGTACTTAATAATTTATGCTATTGTGTCAATTTAATTTCTAATATTTTAGCAAAGTGTTTATGCTGTAAAAACTCCTGAGTTGTTGTGCCACGTACATCGATTGCTTGAATTTTCTTGCGTGTAAATCACTGGTTATTCCATGCTGGTAGAATTAATATAATTTCATAAAATAATATGATTGAATGATTATTCAAGTTCCTGGTAGTATTTTGATTATAACTTTCGGATTGACCACTTGATTTGTTAATTGGGTTAACCAACATTTAATTCCTATTTCGAGTTAAGTCTTTGAGTCTTTAATTATTACTATACGAAGTTGAGAGAGAATACCTAATGCTCTAGTATTTTTATTACTATTTTATTTACAAAAACTAATCTTTTCCATCCAACAACTCTTCAAACAAACTCTTTTCTTTTTAAAGTATTTTTAGTTTTTATGTGACTATTTTCTTGTTACAATTCCTCGTGAGATCGACCTCGGACTTCTGAGAATATATTACTCTGCTCAACCTGCGCTTGGGTTTACACTTTTAAAGTTGAAGAACTAAGGGCACGGTCCCGAGGGGTGTAAGACTCCCCCCTTGGAGCCACGCTCTCAAAACCAGCACAAGACGAGCTCTCTGTCACTAGGGGCAGGGTCCCGAGGGGTATAAGACTCCTCCATTGGAGCCACGCTCTCAAAACCAGCACGAACGACCTCTCGATCGCTAGGGGCATAATCCCGAGGGGTGTAAGACTCATCCCTTGGAGCCACGCTCTCAAAACCAGTACAAGACGAGCTCTCGATCGCTAGGGGCAGGGTCCCGAGGGATATAAGACTCCTCCATTGGAGCTACGCTCTCAAAACCAGCACGAAACGAGCTCTCCGTCGCTAGGGACACGGTCTCGAGGGATATAAAACTCCTCCCTTGGAGCCACGCTCTCAAAACCAGCACCAGACGAGTTCTCGGTCGATGGGGTCGCAGCCCCGAGGGGTGCAAGGCTCAACCCTGGAGCAACGCTTTCGATAAAATCCGAGACACCCAAGTATTCAACTAGACGGCATGAGCATGTCTCCTGAATGGAAAATCACCCTTTAAAAGGGGGGGTACTTCACTATGCGACGCGAAACGACCTCTCGGTGAAACCCCATCAGAGTAGGAACGCTTTCTAAAGACATGGGACAAGGTTGGTGACAGCGTGGTGAAGATCAGCAGTTAAAGGATTTGCTCTTCCATCCTCGGAGCGAGGATCGCACTACATTCGTTGAAAATACTTTGGAGTCGTTCCAGCAGATCTTGGAACGCAGGGATGACGGGTTAAATCCCCTACATTCATGCTAACATGTTTGAACTGACCAGTTCGTATCTCGGTCCCGATGGGTACATGAAGCCTTGTTGCCTTAGTTACTTTAACACTTATGGTTTATTTCCTAAACGATGTGGTTCATAACAAGCCAACGAACACAAATATAGAAGAAATGATGGCGTGAAGGAAAATGGCATTCGCACTCCAAGAGTTAGCAAAACGATGAAAATTTTCATTACCAAGTCAAAATGGGGTTTTGCGTCCCCAAAAGCATACATATTGAAAAAGAAAAAAAGACAAGCAAGAAGCCTTCCGCCGGGTTCACCTTGCTTCATGAGTTGTAAGATCTTCAACCGGCGAAGGGGGTAGATCAAGGTCTTGTTCGGCGATGACGAGGGAAAGGCTGTCAGATCCATCACTGACTGTAATGGCTACATGGGTTCCCTCGGCTGCTTCACCCGCCCCAGCGTTGGGTTGCACATCAGGAAGGACCTCGGCTTCGGTCCCCCCGAAAATACTGTGCCACTTGAAAAATTCGTCAGCCGGGTTCACCAGGGCAGCGTGCAAGGCTGCCACCCAGCCGTCCCGATAAGCTATGGCCTTAGCCTCCTCGAAGGCGAGGACCATCTGGTCTTGGGTCTCCAGCCAGACCCGGCGGCACTCGGCTTGTAGCCTCTCTTCCTCCCCCGTCTTATCCGCCGTCAGGACATCCACCCGGGCAGTTAAGTCGTTGATGATGCCCTCGCACTCCTGGACTCTGTTGTCGGCCGCCGAGACCCTGAGCTCATACTCTTCGACCTTCTTGACCGCCTCCGCTTCGCTCGCCTTCACCTTTTGTAGCTCAGCGTCCACGGCGTCTCGTTGGCGGATGAGCTCGGCGATGTGCTTGGTCTGGTTGGCCAGAGTCGCCTCTACCCTCTTGATGAACTCGTCTTTGGCCTTCAAGGCCCGATCAACGCTCCTTGCTGCCTGCTTGTACTGCCAGAAACGGACGATGATGACCCCCATCTACTGGCAGGCCTGGAAAGAAAGTAAGAAACGAGTTAGGGAAACGAAAGGAGCACGGAGCGGAGTTGAAGGAGCTTTACTTACCACCATGTTGTTTTGAAAAGCACTTAGGAGAAGCCGATTATCCGGCAGGCTCTCATGAACGCTCATATCGGCCGCGAACTGGAAAGTTCCTGCCACGGCGAACGCCACCTCCTGATCTCGGATGATGGAGTCAGCCTCCAGTACCGGGCGTCCCCTTCGTGTGTCGGCCTTAGCCATCCACTCGGCGGATGTGGATGGCCCCGGTGTGTCATGATGGTGTTTTTGTCGCCGGCTCTCTTCTTGTGCCTCGGTATCCCGAGGTCTTTTTCCCCTTATTTGAATTTTGGGGAGGGAAGTTGGAGGATTGGGGGTAGGCTCCCTGAAGGGGCATGGTGCACCCTGTTTGTTGACGACGAGGAGGAGGGAGCGCATCCAAGCTTGGCACGGGTGGTGAGGGAGTAATTGTTCCCGTACTGGGGGGCCCTCCTGCCCCTGAGAACCTGTTTCTTCGCCGAGCGGCGACGACTTCCATGCCAGTGGCGGAAAGAGGTGGTAGGTTGAATATTCTGCTAGAGGAGAAGGTGCGAGTGTAGGAGTTCTCTCAGCGTCTGCCTCTGACGAGGAGATGTCCTCCCAACGTCTAGGATCAAACGGCGGGGGAATCTGAGAAAATCGACTGCAAGAGGGGGTATAGCCGAGTAGGACGTGGGCTGCTCGGGCAAACTCATCAGATGGGTTGGAAGACCAAACTCTCAACAAGTCATCAAATCTGACTTGCGACCTGAGGGGTTGGGCAGAGTCACGCTGGTATTCTTCTGTAAGAATGAGAACCGAGATTAGAAACAGAAGTTGGAAAACGCCGAGCAAATTTCAGTTAATGCACAACACACCATCTCTCGGCACTTTGGGGCAGTACAATCCGTCATACTCGGGCCCTGTCCCCTTCTCCCAGCTTCCGCCGAGCATGACCAGATCAACAAAATACCCCTTGTCCGAGTCTGGCGTGTGCGTGACCAGGTACATTGAGGGATCCATGGCTTTGAGGTAGTATCTTCCCTCGGCGACTAGCCTTAGGTCGTAGCAGAACAAGATCTCGTCTACCCCTAGGTCTACCTCAAGCCGAGCATTAATGGCTATGACGCCCATAACTATCCTAAAGAAGTTCACCCCGCACTGTAGGGGGAACAACTTCAGCACGAGGGGAGGGAGAAGGAAGGTCAATCCTCCTTTCATGATGGCTTTCGTGTAAAAAGGCATCATTTCTGCGCATCCCTGGTCCCTACTGTGACGGGTGAGGTGGGAAGGGAAGGTGAATACTCACTCAGGGATATGATATTTGGCTCTAAAGACATCTATGTTGCTCTCGTTCACTACTATCTTCTTCAGTTTACGAGTTCTGGGTGACGGGGGACCCCTCACCTCATCCCTACGGTTTCTAGCCATGGGTAAAAATAATAAAAGAAAAAATAGGGAAGATAGAACAGAGGGTACTTACAAGATGTTCTTCGTAGAGGAGTTCTCGGGAAAAGAAGGGATGGTGCTCGGGAGCTAAATTGCTTAAAGGAAATTCGAGTTTGCAAAGTTCTCAAATGGCCAAAACTTCCCTTATTTATAGGCAGATGGAAAAGCGGGAATCGAGAAGAAACCCATCATTAGAGGATTTGAAAAAAACGGCTCGAGACGTGCAAATAACCGTCCTTCATTAAATGGGCGTGTTCAGTAAACATCCACTCTCCTCGGGCCATTTTTGTCCCACGCCACAAAAAGAGTGGAGGCTGGGGGGCAGTTATAGGGACTCATGGCGGCTTAGCAACCCCCGGGATGACAAGTGTACAATGTGGATGATAAAAAAACTGAGTTCTTAGGCCGAGGAAGTTAGTGAAGCCGAGTATCGAGGCCGAGAGGGGGTATTTTCGTAAAGCCGAGTGCAAC
>JAHQCQ010007561.1:0-20079 GCA_023539305.1 Ilex asprella | reverse complement strand
TAAAATACCTCGATACAACATATTTTTAGTCTAGTTTGGCGTGATCAAATCAATAAAAACGTCATGGTATTTTAAAAAAAATAAAGGATAGCGTTGATCATGCTTTGTACTCTTTATATGATCCTATTCCTTAAGATCTATCTCTATGTATAGCAAATCTGACTAAAATGATCAATTTATTTTTAGTTGTTTTTAATGGTATAACTTATTGAATAATATAATTATATTAAAACACCTCATATTATTGCAAATATCAGGATATCACCAAACTGAAATATTCAGACGACGTAGAAAAAATATCCAAATTCCATCAATAAATCATTCTATGATTTCTCTATTTAATAAGTTTTGTTGCCCAATTAAGATTTGAATCATCTTGAGCTTAACCCTGCTGTGAGTTAGTGTCATATCTTAAGATATGACACGCATTTTGTTGTTAAAACTAAGTTCTAACCGTATTGCTCTGTAAGAATTTCTCACTGTAAATCGAACAATCTTCGATAGACTGCTCATCTAGCCAAGATTTGACGGCTTCGATCATCGGTGGCGGGCCACATAAGTACATATCAAAGCACTGTTGTTGAAGTTGTTGTTTATCCAGATGTTGATGGATATAGCCTGATTTTCCTTGCCATAGTTCTGAGGCGCTTGAAATGATCGGATGATAACTAAAGTCTTTGATCTTTTCTGCATAGGCGATCAAACGCTTTTGTTCACATAGATCGGCTTCTGTATTGACACCATAATAGAGTTGGACTGAGGGTTGATTTGGTTGATCGGCAATATTATCGAGCATACCTAAAAAAGCCGATAAACCTGTACCACCTGCAATAAAGATCAGAGGGCGTTCAGCTTCACGTAGATAAAAACTACCTAAAGGCGCTTCCATCATCAGGCTTTGTCCAATCTGACAACGTTCTCTGAGATAATTACTCATTACACCATCTGGCAGCAGACGAATTAAAAACTGAAGTTGATTGTTGGCATTGGGACGATTGGCAAATGAATAAGAACGCCAATCGTCAGTCTCTGGAATTTGTAAACGTGCATATTGACCTGGTAAAAAATTCAGTTCCTTGTCAAAACTACTGGCATCCAGATGCAAGATCGCGGTGGTTTCTGAAACCAATTCAACAGCAGTAACCACCGTGGTGATTTTTAAAGCCTCACCCGCATTACAGATTTCGGAACTATGATCGAAATAAAAAGCGGCATTAGATTTAACCCGTGTCTGGCAAGCCAGCATTTTACGTTCAGCCAAATCACGTTCGCTTAATGCATCCTCATCAACATATTCTTGTTCATAAATACCCGTTTCACATTTCCCCTGACAGGTTCCACAAACACCTTCACGGCAATCGAGCGGGAGGTGGATTCCTTGACGAACTGCTGCATCTAACAGCAATTCGTCTTCCTGTACCGCGATAAAAAATGTTCTACCATCGGCAAAGTTGAGTGCAACAGAATGACTCATTGTATTTCTCCTTAAACGTGATAGAAATCGAGAACCGAATCTATCTTGTCATTAAGCAATACGCTGTGTTGACGACGAATACGGAAGCTATCTTCAGTTGGACGGAGCAAATAAGTGGCATGACCATAAAAGCATCCTTCAAGGCCCTGACGATTATAAAGCGTGCGCCAGCTTACCTTTGCCTCGACCAAACCATCTTCTTGAGTCTTTACTTGTACATTGTGAATATTATGTTGAGTGCGCGGTAAAGGCATTGCAGAAGCTGCTTTTCCAGTGCGGATACGGAACACACGATCTTCAAGTCCTGAACGATCGGGGTAATAAATATAGGACAAGCCTTGATTGGGATCCTCAACGTAGTGATGGTCATCAATCCATTGTGGGATATGATATTCGCTGTCTTCATCATAGAGTTCGAGATAAGCATCCCAATCATAGCGATCACACAGTTCCGCTTTTTTATAAAGAAATTGAGAAACTGCAAAATGAAGTTCTTGAGACATGGTTACACCTCATCCGTAACAGATTGATTTAAAAAAGTGACTTCTTGCATCTTAAGTGCTTTTTTATTGAGTCCATTGAGGAGCAGGCGTTGCCAGTGACCATGCTGGTTGACATATAGTCCTTCATGGGTAATTTCACGTCCTGTGATCACCGGTTCAATACCAAGGTCTTGTGAGTTTTGTGATGGACCATAATTCCATTGATGATAACCGCGTGAGATATCACTCCAGCGTTCTAAACGGCCCTGAAAGCCTTTTTGTTGTTCGCGGAATTCCACCAGATCATCTGGTGTACCCAATCCAGATACATTGAAAAAGTCTTCAAACTGACGAATACGGTTACGACGTGCCTCCGCTGATTCACCTTTGACACCAATACATTGGCTGATGACTTCAGTTTTATTCCACGCCACTGGGCGGACAATACGCAGTTGTGAACTGATCTGATCCATAAAGAACAGGCTTGGATAAAGGTTGAGGTTACGTAAACGATGCATGGCCCATTTAGCGCGTTTTTCCCCAAATCTTTCCAGCAGATATGGCATCACCACATCATAACCAGGACGTACTGCTGAATTTGGCATATCGCTGAACAACACACTATGCCCATTTTTAAAGCTAAACCAGCCATCGTCAGTTTCGGCATCACCCGCACCTAATTTACTGTAATCGAGTGTGTCGAGTTCACTGCCATTGGCTGCGTTGACTTGCTGGCGATGTTGAACGGTGGAAACATAGTTATAATGCACGGTACTAACGTGATAGCCATCCAGACCATTTTCATTTTGTAGTTTCCAGTTGCCTGCAAAAGTATAAGCAGATTTACCTTGTAATACTTCAAGCTCACCTGTTGGTGATTGATCAACCATCAAGTCAAGAAACACTTTAGTATCACCTAAAAAGTCTTCCAGTGAATCTGTAGCCTGAGTATCCAGACTGACAAAAACAAATCCACGATAGCTGGCAATACGGCCTTGTTTTAAACCACGGCTGGATTTATCAAAATCTTCACAATATTCATTTGGCGCTTTGACCTTGACTAAACGGCCATCCGACTTATAACACCAAGCATGAAACGGGCAGGTGAATACAGACTGATTGCCTTTGGCCACACGGGTCAAGGTTGCACCACGATGCTCACAGGCATTGACCATGGCATGTAGTTCGCCTTTACCATCACGGCTGATAATGATCGGTTGTCGGCCAATCTGTACTGTAATGAAATCATTGTTATTGGCAATTTCACTTTCATGGCAAGCATAAATCCAGACCTTTTCAAAAATGAGCTCCATTTCGAGATCAAACAGTTCTGGTTCGGTAAACATATCGCGAGCAATCCGATAAACACCATCATTTGGTCGAAAATCGATACAGCTGTGTACAAAATTTTGCCATTCGGCGAGGTTACGTGCAGTCATGGGCTCTTCCTCTATCCAATCAGTCCTTTGTTTGATTGAACCGCGATTTAAAGAAGGGCTCTATCCAGATTTTCCATGTGTTTATCCACTTTATGCAGATTAAATGCTTGGATACATTTTTGTTGAGGAGATTGCGATAGGATTGTTGAATCAGTTTTATAAATCAAAGCATGTACACTTTTGAAATAAATAATATTTTTTAAGTGAGCTTCGCCGTAATTTTGTTTTTAAGTAAAATTTTAATGATGGGGATGAAAATGGACAAAGTGTTTGCGAAAAACGGGGGACTCAGCTTTAAGTCGCAACTCAATCATTTATATTCTAAATTGATATCTTATTGAACTTAAAGCGTTGCATTGAATAATGGAGTTATTATGACTGACCACTATTTAAGGTAAAAAGGTTTCCTGTAAATAACTCCACTGCATTTTTCCTTGAATTTCTTCAATCAGCGCACAAGAACGTCGAACTAGAATTCCTGATTCCTTAGTGTGTTTTTCAGTATAGGTGAGAACAATGCTTTGTTCGCTTTGCATCAAAATTTGTTCATCATAAATTTCGATCTGTAGATTTGGCATCTTGCCCTGATTATTGCTAAACAGACCTTTGACATCGGCTAAGGAAAAGCGCTTTCCAGCTGCGCCGACCATCTCAAAATGATCCGAAAAATATTCAATAAGTAGGGGAAGATCTTGTTCTGTATGTTTCCCGTTAAAAATACGTTCAATCAGTACGTGCATGCTATGTATACTTTCAATTGCATCTTGTTTTGACAGCGGCATATCCATTTCCTATGAGGGGAGTATTTTCTATATTATGTAAAAATAAATGTAAAATTCAATATTATTTTAAAATTAAATTTTTAGCGTATGTTTCGAGAATGCTCCCAAAAGTAATTTACAATTTAGAAAACAGAGTATCTTATTGATATATAGTATTTTAAATAAAATAAATTTGTTCGAGTTGAGCATTGTGAAGTAAAAGGTATAACTATATACTTAAAATAACATGGAAAATTCCATGTAAAAATAACTATAGTGGGTTAAGCTTTTATCAAGAAGGTGGATAGGAAATGGATATTTCCTTAAATACGCGACATCTTCTTAAAGATACCAATCATAAAAATGCATGGACAAGGAAGAAAAATGGATACTCATTCACCAGAGTCAACAGGCTCTCATTCAAATACATATGCATGGTATGTTGTTTCACTTTGCATGTTGGCTTATATATTTTCATTTATAGATCGGCAAATACTGGCACTGATGATTGAACCGATTAAGGCTGATCTAGGTTTGTCAGATACCCAATTTAGTCTATTACATGGTCTCGCCTTTTCGTTGTTTTACGCCTTTATGGGGTTGCCACTGGCCTATTTGGCAGACCGATTTTCTCGACCAAAAATTATTGCAGTCGGGGTAGTGTTTTGGAGCATTGCAACTGCATTCTGTGGCTTAAGTAAAAACTTTATTCAACTGTTTTTAAGCCGTATGGGGGTTGGAGTGGGCGAAGCTGCTTTATCTCCAGCAGCGTATTCAATGTTTAGTGATATGTTCAGTAAGGACAAATTAGGCCGTGCTGTTGCAGTATATTCAATTGGTTCATTTGTCGGTGGAGGGATTGCTTTTCTGGTCGGCGGTTATGTGATTGGCTTGCTTAAAAATATGGACACCATTCAGGTTCCTTTATTTGGTGCATTAAGAGCATGGCAGGCGGCATTTATTATCGTGGGCTTACCTGGAGTGTTTATTGGCTTACTGGTGTTGCTTACGGTGAGAGAACCGCAACGTAAAGGTCAGCGTTTAAATGCACAAGGTCAAGTTGAAAAGACCAATATGAAAGATGCGTTTAAGTTTATCAAAAAACATAGTCGTACTTTTACTTGCCATTATTTAGGTTTTACTTTCTATGCAATGGCACTGTATTGCTTGATTAGTTGGTCACCAGCATTTTACATGCGTAAGTTTGGCCTTACACCGACAGAAGCAGGCTATATGCTAGGCACGGTGTTATTGGTGGCAAATATTCTTGGCGTATTCTGTGCAGGCTGGCTTAATGACTGGTTTATTCAAAAAGGACGTAAGGACGCGCCAATGATTACCGGCGTGATCGGAATCGTGGGATTAATTTTACCAATTATGGTGTTTACCCAAGTCAATGAGCTGTGGCTTTCTGTGGTATTTCTGGTCCCTGCCATGTTTTTTGCCTCTTTCCCAATGCCAATTTCAACCACAGCAATGCAAATGCTGGCACCGAATCAGTTGCGTGCACAAATCTCAGCCGTATTTTTGCTGATCAGTAATTTGGTTGCAGTTGGAATCGGTACCACGTTGGTGGCATTGATTACAGATAAAATCTTTGAAAATCCACTGATGGTGGGGATGTCTTTGTCTATCGTGGGTACGATTTCATGTGTGTTGGCATTTATCTTATTGAAAAAGGGCTGTAAGGCATTTAGCGCCAGTATGCAGCAGGAACATGCCTCTTAATTTAATGGTGTTCTCAATCAGTCACAACGCCCATTCTTTGTAATGGGCTTTGTGACTTGTTTGTTCAATCCATAATCAGGGAGTGAAAGGATGGAACAGTTTTTCAAGTTGGATTATCTAAATGAGCTGTTGTTGTTTAAATCGGATGATTATCAAACCATTAAAGATCAGGTCAGCTATTATTTAAGCCCTCATCGTTTTGAGGTGGAAGTGCGTGAACCGCTAAATACCCGTTTAAATGGTTTTCGCTTTGGAAATTGTGCCTTGTATGATCTTAAATATAGTGCCCCTGTGATAATCACCATTGATGAGGTTTCTGATTTTTATTTATTTCGTTTGACACTGGAAGGCCAATGCAAAGTCGGTATAGAAGACCAACAGGTGCTACAGTCAGTCGGGATAATGTCGATTACGCATCCGCATACTCAACAGCAAATCCAGACCAATCAGCATTGCCGAAATATTATTTTAAAACTTGCTCAACATGATGTAGAAACCCAATTGTTTAAAATGTTGGGGCATACCAGTCATGAACCAGTTATCTTTGATTTGAGTCTGTCCTGTACCGAGGAAGGCATAGACTCGATTATTGAAACCCTCAATTATTTGTGCCATGCCTATTATCATATTCAAAATTGGAGCTTTATCTCTGCGAGTTTTACCCAGTATTTAATTGAACTGATTTTATTAAAGATCCCAAATAACTATAGTGAACAGCTCAATTTGCAAAGACAGCATATTTTGCCCGGCTATCTAAAAAAAGCACAAAAATATATTCACAATCATTTAGAACAACCGATTTCATTAGCAGATTTAAGTCAGTGTTGTGAGGTGTCGATCCGCACATTGCAAAAAGGCTTTAGCCAGTATTTACAACAAACCCCAGTCGAGTATATCCGCGATCAGCGACTTGAACGGGTACATTTGGCTTTACAGCATGCTCAAACCAATGAAACAGTGACGGATATTGTGTTGCGTCATGGCTTCCAAAGTTTAGGGCATTTTTCTACGCTGTATAAAAAACGTTATGGGTGTTTGCCTTCTAAAACTTTAAAAATGAGTCCTGTTCAAATGAGTACAATGCTTTCGTAAACTGAACAGGTGTTGCGTGTTTGGATAAGCCAGCAGGTTATTGCGCTTCTATGATGAATTGAAATAAATCAGGAAGAGCAATGATGAAAATTACAGTTTTAGGTGGCGGTCATGGATGTTATGCAGCTGCGGCAGAAATGGCTGAAAAAGGGCATGAGGTGCTGTTATGGCGCCGTGATTCAGATGCTTTACAACAACTTGCTGCCACTGGGCAATTAAAGATTAAAGATTATCAGGGCGATCGCACTGTGACGGTGGGTTTTGAAAAGAGTCAGATTAATTTGTCTGATGATTTGCAACGCGCCATTGAACATGCTGAGTTGATTATTATTCCATTACCTGCGACCACACATGATGATTTAGCCCGTCAAGCAGCGCCATTTTTTAAAGCAGGGCAAGTGGTGTACTTGCCACCAGCGACATTTGGTAGTTTTATCTTTGCCAAGGCGATGCAACAAGCAGGCAACACTGCGCAAGTGGCATTTGCAGAAACGGGAACTTTGCCTTATTTGGTGCGTAAACATGGGGTGAATCAAATTGTGATTAGTGGTTATGCAACCCGTTTACCCACAGGCGTATTTCCAAGTGTATTGTCACAACATGCATTTCACGTGCTTAAACAGGCATATCCTAGCGTTGAACCCGTTGAGGACAGCTTAAGTGGTGCATTGATGAATGCTGGACCGATTATTCATCCACCTCTGATTTTGATGAATGCGGGTCCACTTGAACATTTTGAAGCGTGGGATATTCATAACGAAGGTACTCAACCCTCAATTCGCCGTGTCACCAATCAACTCGATGCGGAACGAATGCAAGTACGTGAAGCATTGGGATATGCCGCACCACATTTTCCTTTGGCGGATCATTATAATCATGAAGGTGAGGGTGATGAATGGATGTATGGACGTGGGGCACATGGAAAATTAACCGACAGCGGTGACTGGCGTGAGGATATCGACTTAGATTCACATCGCTATATGTTAGAAGACACTCGTTTAGGATTATCTTTTTTAGTTTCTGTGGGACGTTGGGCAGGTGTTGCAACCCCTGTTGCTGAGGGCTTATTGAATATCGCGTCAGCAGTCACGGGTAAGGATTTATATCAACAAGGACGTACTTTTGAGCGTTTAGGTCTTGCGGATAAAAGCCCAGCAGAACTGCAAGCGATTTTGCAACAAGGAGTCTAAAATGCAGATGATCGAAAAAATTGCGGTGCTTGGTGCTGGACGTATGGGCAAAGCCATTGCGGTTGCATTTGCCTATGCAGGACTAAACGTTGATTTGATTGATGCAAAACAACGTAGTGAAGCTGAATTTGAACAATATCAAACTCAAATTCGTGCTGATTTACAGCAAGAGTTACAGTTGCTTGAGAAAATTCAGTTTATTCAAGCGGAGCAGCAAGTTTTTATTTTGGATAAGATTGCGATTTTATCTAAACAGGCGGCTACAGGCATATTGCCAAACTGTGCGTTGATTCTTGAGGCTGTACCAGAAGTAAAACAAGCCAAACAAGAAATTTTTGCTTGGCTGGATCAATATCTTTCACAGCAGTGTATTGTGGCTTCGACCACATCGACATTTTTAGTGACGGATATTGCGCAAATGATTTCGCATCCTGAGCGAGTGGTCAATGCACATTGGCTAAATCCTGCTTATCTCATGCCTTTGGTGGAGTTAAGCCGTTCTGACCAGACCTCAAATGAGGTGCTGACTCAGCTTAAGCAATTTCTACAGGCGATTGGTAAGGTACCTGTGGTTTGTAATGCCAAGGCGGGTTATATCGTGCCAAGGATTCAGGCCTTGGCAATGAATGAAGCGGCACGTATGGTTGAAGATGGAGTCGCTTCGGCAGAAGATATTGATATTGCTATTCGTACCGGTTTTGGTTTGCGTTTTTCTGTTTTAGGCTTATTGGAGTTTATTGATTGGGGCGGTGGCGATATTTTGTATTATGCCTCGCAATATTTGCAAAAAGAGCTGGGTGAGCGTTTTCGTACACCTGAAATTATTGCGGAAAATATGCGGCAGCAGCGTAATGGCCTTCGTGAAAAGCAGGGCTTTTATAATTATGCGGATGTGGATATTCATCAATATAAACAAGATGTCTTACGAACCTTTTCAGATCGAATTGAAAAAAGTAAGTTAAAACCACCGTTTAATATTTTACAGTCCACAACGTGATGAACCGAACAATTCGCCCATTGCATTCAGCTAATGGGCGTTTATTTACAGCTTTTAGCTTGATGGCATCAAATTGAATAGCTTTTTCAACTGTGCATTTAACTGATGCAATTCTTCATCTTCAAAGGCATTTAAAATCCCAGATAAAGTCACTTGGCTGATTTGATTGATCTGCTCCACCAATTCTTTACCTTTGTCTGTCAACTTGACCATCGAGATACGTTCATCAGACTCTGAAGAAAAAACCTGCACAATATCATCTTCAACTAGGCGATAAATGGCTTTGGTTGCTGTGGTCAATTTAAGGGTAGAGAGGTTGGCAATTTCGGTAATACTGGCTTGTTGCAAAGCATTGGTACTTAAAATGATTTTACGACGCGTATTGTCGATACCTAGTTTTTTTATTGATTTTTCAATAAGTTGTGTGTATTTACCATTCACTTGAGAAATCCAAAAGAAAGGATAGCTTTGTAAACTGCTAGGTTCATTATTAGGTAGAAATTGTTCTAAATGAGTAAGCATAGCAAAGTGATAACTTTATAAAGATGAATATTCATCATTATACAAAAATTAAAGAAAAAATCTTTGCTCTTTCTGATAAAAACATCTTGACAATTACATTACTTTTTCCGATATTGGTATTAAGTACAAAAATACATGGAAAAGTGAATGAATATTGTTGTACTAGACGTACAAATAGGACGCGGTGCTTTAAAAGTCATGGTGAAAGATTCCATTGATATTCAAGGTCTAAAGACCATGATCGGGAGCAAAGCCTTGATGGATAAGCCTTCTGCAACAAAAAATGCAGAAGTGGTAGAGCGTATTTTGGCAGCGGATTGCCAAATTACTGCAAAAACCAATCTACATGAGTTGGCTTTTGGTATTACCGGGATCAATCCTGTTTTTGGCACTGCAATCAATCCTCAATATCCTGATCTTATCCCAGGTGGTTCATCAAGTGGGTCTGCTGCTGCCGTAGCCGCGGGTCTGGCTGATTTCACTTTAGGTACCGATACTGGTGGTTCAATTCGTATGCCAGCGGCATGTTGTGGCGTGTATGGTTTTAAACCGACATTCAATCGCGTCAGTCGTCAAGGGATACATCCAGCCATGAGTTCGTTGGATTGCGTGGGACCATTTGCCGCTTCGGTTGCAATGATTGAAACCGCGATGCAGATAATTGACCCAAGTTTCCATGCTTTGGAAAAATTAGCGCATACGCCAAAACTGGCTTGGCTTGAGGTAAACGCGAATCCGACGGTATTGAACTGCATTCAGCAATTTCTTGCTCAGGCGAATCTGTCAGCTACACCAGTGAAATCTGAATGGTTTGAACCTGCTTATGATGCAGGGATGCAGATCATTAATTATGAAAATTGGCAGGCGTATGGCGAGTTAACCAAAACCGATTTATTGGGTGACGATATCCATGCTCGCTTGCTCAAATCTGCGCAAACCACTGCGCAACAAGTAAAAGAGGCGGAAGCGGTCAAAGCACAATTTATCAATGAAATTGACAGCTTATTGGAAAAATATGATGCCGTGTTACTGCCAACCCTTCCGCAAATCCCACCCAAATTAATCGATGCAGAACATATGGTTGCACTGTTGAACTTAACTTCATTGGTGCGTCCATTCAATTTATCTGGACATCCGGCAATTTCAATACCGCTCAAAACCAGCGAAGGGCAACCCGTGGGTTTACAAATCGTGGCGAAACGAAATTCGGATGAACTGCTGTGTGCAATTGCGAAATATATCGTGGATGCAGCGCAATAAATGACAAGGAGTTGGGTAATGAATAATTTATCGACAAAGGAATTTGTAATGGACACAACAATAACGGAATTAGAAGCACTCTGTCAGGAGATTCGAGAACGTGCTTGTACAGGCGAGTTCGATAACCAAGCGTATGTGAGTCAAGATATCATCGATAAGTTAAAGCAGATTGGTGTCTATCGTGCATTGGTACCGAAACGTTTTGGCGGCAATGAATGGTCACCTCAACAGTTTTGTGAGTTGATTGAACGCTTGTCTAAAGCAGATGGGTCCGTGGGATGGGTTGCGAGTTTTGGGATGAGCCCTGCTTATTTGGGTAGCCTGCCTGAAGCAACACTTGAAGAATTATATAAAGAGAGCCCAGATATTGTATTTGCAGCAGGTATTTTTCCACCGCAACCCGCAGATTTAAGAGCTGACGGCGTGGTGGTAAAAGGTCGATGGAAATTTTCAAGTGGTTGTATGGGGGCCGATATTATTGGGGTGGGGATTAGTCCACAGGTCAATAACACCACACAAGGTCTGCCACGTTTAGCAATTATCCCTGCAAAACAAGCGCAAATCGAAATGACTTGGGATACGGTCGGTTTAAAGGGAACAGGCAGTCATGATCTGTTGGTGGATAATGTCTTTGTAAACAATGACTGGACTTTTATCCGTGGTGAACCGTCCAAACTTTCGGAACCATTTTTTAAATATCCATCACTGTCATTGGCAACACAGGTGTTAACTGTGGTCGGGATCGGTGTTGCAGCAGCAGCGTTGGAAGAATTCCAAAAGTTAGCACCTGGCAAATCATCTATCACAGGTGGTGCTGAAATTGCCAGTCGTCCAGTCACCCAATACGAATTTGCCCAAGTCGAAGCTGAGTTTAAAGCAGCACGTGTTTGGTTCTACGACACTATGCAAATCGTTTGGAATGAGATTATTGCAGGTAGTACGCCAACGCCAGAACAGATCAGTGAGATGCGTTTGTCTTGTACCCATGTTGCTCGAGTTTGCGCACGTGTAACGCGCAAAATTCAAATGCTGGCGGGCATGACTGCAATTTATACCCATAATCCATTTAGCCGTTTTGTGAATGATACCAATGTGGTGACTCAGCATGCCTTTATGGGTGATGCCACTTTACAAAATGCCGCTTTGGTGAGCTTTGGTATGCAGCCAGCACCCGGTTATTTATAAGCCAAATTTAAATAATCACGAGATGTCCAAGGATGAATATGACATGAATAGCCAGATGGATTTGACCGTTATCTTACAACGCTTAGAGCAGCTCGAAGCGCAAAACGCGATACGTAATTGTATTCATCGTTATATGGAAATTTGTGATGGATTAAATGCCAAGACTGACCTCAATGAATTAATGGATTTATTTGATCAGGACAGTATTTGGGAAGGAATTGGTGAGAAATATGCGCAATCTTTTGGTCGCTATGCTTCATGGCAAGCCATTTTTGACATGTTTAAAAGCTATACCCAAACCGAATCACATTTTGTGATGAATGCGCATTTTGTCAGTTCAGAACAAATTTATATTGCAGGCGATCAGGCCAATGCAAGCTGGTTGATGTTGCAAACCTCGACCTTTCTCAATGGAGATAGCCATTTAAATGCCGCAAAACTCAGTGTGAAATTTAAACAGCAAACCGATGGTCTATGGAAGATCAAACATTTTCAGACTGAAAATATTTTTAGTCGCCCCGTGTCTCACTGGAACAGTACAGCGATATTGCCAGTACCGTCTCAGCAATAAGTTATGGATAAATTGAAAAGGATAATGGATATGAACAGTATTATTCCAATGCAGAATATTAACATTGATTACAGCGAGTTAGTTCAAAGTGATCGTGCGCATACCTCTTTATATAAAGATGCGCGTGTCTTTGATGATGAAATGGAAAAGATTTATTACAGCACTTGGGTTTGGGTGGCACATGCCAGCGAAATTCCAGATGGTGGTAGCTATAAAACCATTAATATTGGTAAGCAACCTGTGGTCGTTGTACGTGACCGTAAGAAAAAAGTCCATGTATTGCTCAATCGTTGCCGCCATCGTGCAGCAACTGTATGTGAACATAAAAAAGGCAAAACCAACAGTTTTGTTTGCCCATATCACGGATGGAGCTATGCACTGGATGGTTCATTGCGTGGTGTACCTTCGCCTGAAAGTTACGGTGAGTGTCTGGATAAATCAGAGTTTCCATTGATTAGCCTACGTGTTGAAGAATACAACGGTATGATTTTCGCCACCTTTAAAGATGATATTGAGCCTTTAGCGGATTTCTTGGGCGCTGCGAAAAAATGGATTGATTTGTTTATGAAACAAGGCGCAGGTTATCCAATTAAAGTATTGGGTGAACATCGTTTCCGTTTCCCAGGCAATTGGAAAATCCAGCTGGAAAATACCACCGATGCTTATCATTTCCCCTTGGTACATAAGTCATTCTTAAGTTCAGTCGATGAGAAGACTGAAGAATTGTTTAATTTTGAAAATCAACCTGGCTATGTTGAAGACTTAGGCAATGGTCACAGTGTCATGGTGATGATTCCTGAGCTGGTGGATTTAGATGAAGAGTTGATGGAACGCCCAATTCAGGAACGTTTTGAAGAGCTTGCTCAAGCGTTACGTGATGACGGACATGAAGAACTTGAAGTACGCCGTATTGTACGTGCTGTGGGTGGTTCTGGTTTTAACTTAAACCTGTTCCCGAACATTGCCTGTTCAATGGCGTTCTTCCGTGTTATGCAACCGATTTCAGTCAATGAAACTGAAATTCACCATTCTGTGATTACGATGGATGGTGGTCCACAGATTGCCAATCAATATCGCTTACGTCTACATGAACATTTCCAAGGTCCATTTGGTTTCGGTACGCCTGATGACTCAGAAGCGTGGGAACGTGTGCAACATGGTGCCAATGCTGGTCATGATTTATGGATCATGTTGAACCGTGGTTTACCCGGCGAAGTAAAAACTGAAGATGGCTTAAAGAGCGATGTCAGTGCAGAAACTGGAATGCGCGCTGCTTATCAGCAGTGGAAAAAGATGATGACAGCTTAAGGAGAGTAGCATGAACATGAATTTGCAATTATTAAATGAAGTGACTGCTTTTGTTTGGGCTGAAGCTGACATGTTAGATCACAGTGAATACCGTGAATGGCTCAATCTCTGGAATGAAAAAGGCGTGTATATCATTCCGATTGATCCGACACTCAAGGATTATGAAAATAATTTGAACTATGCCTATGACAACAATCATATGCGTACATTACGGGTAGAACGTTTGGAAAATGGTGAAGCGATTTCGACTGCACCCAAAGCCAATACCGTCCGTAGCGTGTCACGTATCCGTGTCGTAAAAGATGAGGATGGTGAAATCATTTTACGCTGTGCACAAAACCTCCGTGAATTCTGTAAGGAAAGCTTAAAACATTACACCGCAGATGTGATTTTTCATTTGGTTCGTGATCCAGAACAAGGCTTTAAGATCAATCGTAAAATTATCAACTTAGTCAACTCGACCGATACTTTGGCGGGTATCAGTTACATCCTCTAGGAGCGCAAAAAATGAAACAGGTTGTTTTAGTCACGGGCGCAGCATCTGGTTTAGGGAATGTGATCGCCGAATATTTTGCAGCACAGGGGCATCAAGTGATTGTCTCTGCTAGCAGCTTAGAAAAGGCTGAAAATGCCAAAGCACGTAGTCCTAATGCCGAGAATATGTTTGCGTTAAAACTGGATATTTCAGTTGAGCAAGATTTTCATGCTGCAGTGCAGTGGATTCAACAAAAATTCAGCAAATTGGATGTGTTGATTAATAATGCGACGGTCACCAAGGCAACCCCTGTTTTAGAGATTACTGCAGCTGACTTTGACTGGATCACTCAAGTGAATCAGCGAGGAACCTTTCAAGCGTGTCAGATTATTGGCAAATATATGGCAGATCAAGGCTATGGCCGTATCGTCAATATGGCTTCATTGGCAGGGCAAAATGGAGGCACTGCAACAGGAGCACACTATGCTGCAACCAAAGGTGCAATTGTGACTTTGACCAAAATCTTTGCCAAAGAGTTTGCTGCTAAAGGCGTGACTGTAAACGCCATAGCACCTGGGCCAATGGAATCACCGATTGTACACAGTGTGGTATCTGACGAAAAAATGGCGCAATTTATT
This sequence comes from Ilex asprella, assembly GCA_023539305.1. Lineage (NCBI taxonomy): Eukaryota > Viridiplantae > Streptophyta > Magnoliopsida > Aquifoliales > Aquifoliaceae > Ilex > Ilex asprella. Next base: position 4,957 of record JAHQCQ010007561.1, on the reverse strand, counting down.
CAAAATATCCCAGTCAAAGCATTAGGTAGTATGGAATTTATTGCTGAAACCTGTGCCTTGTTGGCAAGCCCAAGCGCTGCATTTGTCACTGGGGCGACGTGGGATATTAACGGTGGATTATTTATGCGTTAAGCCTTGGGCGAGATGCATAAAAGGGAGATAAATCATGGCTACACTCTATAACGTGGTTGTCAGAAACCGTCATGTAGAAGGTGGGAATGTTGCAGTCATGGAGTTTGAATCTGCAAATTCTGCCACATTACCAAAAATTGAAGCAGGTGCGCATATTGATGTGCACTTACCCAATGGTATGGTGCGTCAGTACTCACTATGCCAAAACCCAAAAGATGTTGGCATATTCAGACTGGGGATTTTACGTGATCCAGAATCGCGTGGTGGTTCAGTCTCGGCTTTTGAGGATTTAAAAGATGGTATGCAAATACAGGTCAGTGAACCGAAAAACCTGTTTCCATTAGTCAAAGCCAATCATGTTGTACTGGTGGGTGGGGGGATTGGAATTACTCCTTTGATCACTATGGCCTATCAATTGGTACAAGAAAATGCATCTTTTGAACTGCATTATTGCGGGGCAAGCCCAGAGCAATGTGCCTTTGTTGATGAAATTAGAAATAGTGTATTGGCGCCCTTTACCACCTTTCATTTTAAATCGGAAGGGGCCAGCCATCGCGAGTTTTTTCAATCTGCCATTCAGGACATAGACAAAGCAAGCCATATCTATACCTGTGGTCCCAATGGATTTATGGATTGGGTGATTAATTTGGCATTGACGCAAAATTTTCCTGAGCAACAGATTCATAAGGAATATTTTCAGGTTGAGGTTGAAACCAACGGTGATGCATTTGAAGTTGTTGCTGAGCGTAGCGGCAAGATCATCATGGTCAATGCCGAAGAAACCATTCTGCAAGCACTGGCACGTGAAGGGATTGAGATTGAAATGTCTTGCGAACAGGGCGTCTGCGGAACCTGTATGTGCGATGTGATCGAAGGTGAGCCTGATCATCGTGATGTGTATTTTACTGATGAAGAAAAAGCCAGTAATGAACAAATACTGGTGTGCTGTTCCCGTGCAAAGTCAGCACGATTGGTACTGGATATTTAATTGCTTTTAACAGGACTAAGCAATTTCAGATACCGAGCTAAATAGGATAAAAGATTCAGGAGAGAATAATGAATTCATTAAAATCAATGGATGAAATCAAAATAGATCCAATGCAATTTAGACGGGCATTGGGTAATTTTGCTACAGGTGTGACCATTGTGACGGCACAAAATGAGCAAGGCGAGAAGGTTGGAGTCACTGCAAATAGTTTTAACTCAGTGTCTTTAGACCCACCACTCATTTTATGGAGTATCGATAAAAAATCATCGAGTTTTTCTGTATTTGAGCAAGCTACACACTTTGCGGTAAATATTTTATCGGGTTCTCAAATTGAGTTATCCAATAAGTTTTCCCGTCGCAATATCGATAAGTATGAAGGTACAAGTTATCAGGTTGGTGCAGGTCAATCACCAGTTCTAGACCATTGTTCAGCAGTGTTTGAATGTGAGCGACATGAAATTATTGAAGGTGGTGATCACTGGATTATTATTGGCAAAGTCGTTAAGTTTCATGATCAAGGGCGTAGTCCGTTGGTGTATCACCAAGGCGCGTATTCAGGTGTGATTCCTCATCCATTATTACAGCTTAAAGATACTGTAGAAGCAGAAGACTTAGGCGAATTACATCAAGGGCATTTATATAGTAATGTCTGTTATTTAATGAGTCGGGCGTTTAAATTTTATCAGACTGATTATATTCCGAAGCAGTTAATCACTGGATTTCGCACCAGTGAAGCAAGATTATTATTGGTGTTGGGCAGTGGTACCGCATCCAATAAAGCAGATTTACCACGTGATATTGCCATGCCGATGCGTGAGATCGAACAAGCTGCGCTTATCTTAAAAAAAGATGGTTTATTGATTGAAACGGAAGGTTTTTTTAAGTTAACGGAAAAGGGCAAGAAAACCGCACATTATCTGTTTGATATTGCCGATAGCCATCAAAATGAAGTTTTTGAAAAATATCCTGAAAATGAAAAGGAAATTTTTATTAAAATTTTAAAGGATATTGCGGGGATTGTATAAGGCTTAATAAGCTGATAGGTTGAAAGGGTCTATCAGCTTTAGACTATTCGCTATTTATATAATAAACAAAAGAATTTATGAGCGAGAAGTATATTTAATATCGATTTTTGAACAGTTTAAACCGTAAAACAAGGAAGTGAGCGGATGAACCAATATGTACGTGATGCACTAATAACTTGGACGCGTAATATCAAAAATGTTTGCGGTAATTTTGAAACAGATTTTGATGGTACACGTGATTTGTTCATTGGCGAAGTCGAATGTTTTTTATTGGGCGATACTGAGATCGCTTTTATTAAAAATAATGCAAACAAAATTGTCCGAAAAGCGGATGAAATCGATCGAGTAAATAATCGTTTTTGTTTTTTGATTTTGCAGTATTCGGGCAAAATACAGTTGAACTATAAAAATGAAACCTTGAGTCTCAATGAGGGCGATATTGTATTACTCGACCCAGTTGAAACAATTTCTATGTTTCCACAAGGCTTAGTCAGTCAAATTTCTGTGCATCTGTCGCGGGAAAAATTGTTGAAAGAAAATATTAGTTCTGAATATTTTGGCAAACTCATTACGCAAAATATGAGTGGTTTTTTACTTAAAAATATTATGAAAAATATGTCTGCTGAAAACATTAAACTTTGGTATGCAACTGAAGATGGCAATGCTTTTGAAGATGCCTTGATTGCTTTAATCAAACCGACAATTAATTATAAAAATATGCATGATTCAAATAATCTTATGGAAAAAGCAGAGCGCTATATTATTGAAAATTTAGCCAAACCTGATCTGACGCCTAAGCTGATTGCTGAGCATATTGGTGTATCATTACGGCATCTTTATCGATTATTTCTGCAAGAAAATTTATCGATTAACAAGTATATACAGCTCAAACGCTTAGAAAAAATTAAAGCAGATTTGCTTGATAAAAAAAATAAGCAAAGCTCGATTACCCAAATTGCCTTGAAATGGGGATTTTGGGATGGCGCGCATTTTTCAAAAATCTTTAAAAAGAATTATGGCGTCTCTCCTAAAGAATTTAGAGAGCATGTCTTGACTTAAGTCTTTTGTTTTTTTGATGTCACTTCTAGACAAGTTCGAGGTCATTCCTGAACAAGCTAGCCCCATGCAAGTGTGTTGAAATTAAATCGATGAGAACAGTTAGGAACGACTGAATAAACTTAAAAATATTCAGTTTATCTCACGAATTTCACACATAGGAACGTGCATTTAACTATCTGTCTTAGATAGTTTAGGGATAGATGAAAAGGATGAAACTGATGCGTAAACAACGATTATTCAATGATATACAAAAAATATTGGCGCTTAACTTATCTATAGCTGCGAGCTTTTGGGGACTGAACACACAAGCTTATGCGCATGGTGGACAGGCAGAATTAGTCCCTTTATATCAAAACATGAGCGAGCAAGGCGCTAAAGTTGTAAAAGATGATTTTACCAATACGTATATGATCAGCAAAGGCTCTATAGTGGTGAGAGCTAAACCAAATTCAGATCAGGTTTTAGTCAATGGTAAACCGTTAAAGTTAAGTGTGCCATTAGTTATTAAAGAGGGTAAGCCTGTTATTGGCAAAGACTTTTTCAATGAAGTATTTCAGTCTGGCTTAGATCAAACATTTAAAATTGAAAACACGTTTCACCCACTCAATAGTTTAAGTACAGAAGAAATCAAAAAAACATTTGAAAGTATTAATCGCTCAAAATATGCCTATAAAAATATGCGTTTTGCCGAGTTAAAGCTGAAAGAACCTGAAAAAGCCAAAGTGTGGGATTATTTTATTAACCACAAAGACTATAAAGAAGACCGTATAGCATCTTTTATTTTATTAAAAGGTAATCAAGCGATTGAAGGTGAGGTGAATCTTCATACTCAGCAAGTTACAAAATGGAATGTATTAAAAGATACACATGGAATGATCCTGCTAGATAACTTCGAGACAGTCCAGCGTGTGATTGAGTCAAGCAAAGAATATCAGGAAGCTTTACGTAAACGAGGTGTAACGGATGTTAAAAAGGTCATTACCAATCCTCTAACTGTTGGATATTTTGGCGGTAAGGATGGTTTAGACAAACAACTGAACGTTTTAAAAGTCGTATCATATCTAGATACAGGCGATGGCAATTATTGGGCACATCCTATTGAAAATTTAGTTGCTGTGGTTGATCTAGATAAAGAAAAAATTATTAAAATTGAAGAAGGGGCAATGATTCCCGTTCCGATGGCAGATCGGCCTTATGCGACTAAAAATACGCAACCCCCGAAAATTAAACCACTGAACATTATTGAACCTGAAGGTAAAAACTTCACAATTACTGGACAGACTGTACATTGGGGAAACTGGTGTTTCCATGTTGGACTGGATTCTCGTGTTGGCCTACAGCTTTCAACCGTGACTTATAAAGATAAGGGTGTAAAGCGTAAAGTCATGTATGAGGGTAACCTTGGTGGAATGGTTGTTCCATATGGTGACCCAGATATGGGATGGTACTTTAAATCTTATCTAGACTCAGGTGAGTATGGTATGGGAACACTCACTTCATCGATTCAACTGGGTACAGATGCGCCAGAAAATGCGGTTTTACTGGATGCCGTGATTGCTGACTATAAAGGGCAGCCTCAAGTTATTCCAAATGCGATCGCAATTTTTGAGCGATACGCTGGACCTGAGTATAAACATCAAGAAATTTTTGGTGATCAGGATGCAAGTGAAGCCCGCCGTGAGCTTGTGGTGCGCTGGATTAGTACGGTTGGAAATTACGATTATATGTTTGATTGGGTATTTGCTCAAAATGG
>JAHQCQ010007560.1:2042-20126 GCA_023539305.1 Ilex asprella | reverse complement strand
TTTGTGAAAGTGAGTGGTGTTTTGAGTTATAAATGTCTTTTTATTATAAAATTATTTGTGTTCAGGAAATCATTTTGTTTAAATGATTATGTGGGAGGGGTTAAGGTGCAATTTGTTGTACTTATGTGTGTATCAAAGTTTATTTTTGTATATAAACTCTGGGATTTATTTTCAAACCTCATTAGAGGTGGTTGCTATTCACGGGCCTTCGTGCTCACCCAAACATTTAACATTTTTCAGGTAAGGATCAGGAGGAGGAGTAAGTCCTCAGATAGACAAGGGATTAGAAGAATTGAAGATTTATTTTATTGTAGGTCTTTAGAAATAAATGTCTTTTGTAGTTTTGAGATAAATATTCAATTATTTTGTGAACAATGTTGCTTAGACTTAGATTAGTGAACCTTATGGATTAATTATTATTTTGCACGGGTTTAATAATAATGTCGGTGATGTTAGTTTATTCCTCTGGTATTCATTAGATCGGTGAAATGGATCACTTTAGTATTTGTCTTCCGCTGTATTTTGCATTTATTATGCACAGGGATGGTTGGTTAAGGCCTTGGTGGCCGGTCCGCCGCCCACCCTATGTGATCCGGGGTGGGGGGTGTGACACTTTAAGTTTTCATTACATGTATGTTTTCAAATTTTTTTTAATGTGGGTGTAAGGGACTCTTAGTCAAACTCTAAAGGATTGTAAGGTGCCTAGTCTTTAAATTTTCATTATATGTAAATTTTCTATTTTGTTTATGTGGGCGTAAGGAAGACGCCTAATTTTTCTTTTTCGAAAAGTAAAGTGCCTCCTCTGTAAGTTTTCATTACATGTAATTTTTTATTTTTTTTATATTGGTGTAAGGGACTTTCAACCAAGCTTTAAAGGATCGGAAGCTGCCTACTTTTTTTTTTCTTTTTTCTTTTTCAGAAAGTAAGGTGCTTACTCTTTAAGTTTTCATTACATGTAATTTTTCGTTTCTTTTTTTGTGAGTGTGTAAAAGACTCTCGACGATTGGAAGTTGCTACTTTTTCTTTTTCGGAAAATAAGGTGCCTACTCTGTAAGTTTTTATTACATATAATTTTTTTATTTTTTTATATGGGTACCCACTTCGATTCGTGTAATTTATTTTAAAATTAATAAAGTGGCCTTAAGGGGGTTTAATTAAAATAATAATATTGAAGGTTTCGGTAGCCAAAGGCCTAGCATAGAGAATAATGAAAGGCAGGTATTTTGCGTTAAAAGAAGATGAGATTGAAATACTAACTCTGAACGGAACGGAGAGCAAAGATTTTTTCCAATAACTTGTAACGGACAATCAGAATGAAAGGCAGAAAATAATCTTTGGGACAAGTACAAGTATGTAATGGAAACACCGAGAGGATGGTGTGAGCACTGAGAGGTAGGAAATTATAAGTGAAAATTGGGGGTGAGTCCCTCTAGATTTACTTATTTGGAGATAAGTCCGACAAGGAAACTTATAAGGAGTTAAGTCCACTTTTAAAATTATATATACTGACTTAAGTTCACTTTTTTTTTTAATCTCAAAAATACTATTAACGGTGTTAATATTGGACAATTATGGAAAGTTATTAGGTTATATATTTTAAGATATATATGGTAACAGTTATATTCAGTTTTGATTGGAATAGAATATACATATTCGGCTACATGATTTACGTCAAAATTAATCGGCCATTATCTCAAAATCAGTTCAATATTTTCCATTAACAGATTCAAATTCAATTTTGAATTTCTGAAGCACAGGAATTTCGTTGTCTGTTACGCAAAACTTTTTTCTCACCGAAAATTCAAACGATCTTTTTTTTCTAGGTAGCAGGCGGTGTCTTTCTTCTTCACACGATACCACTAAGTCATTTTTATTTGATCAGATTTTCGAAGGTGATACAAGCATTAATTGGGAGTTCAATTTTTGCTGAGATTCTAGGTATATTATCTCAAATTCAGTACAATATTTTCCATTAACAGATTCAAATTCAAATTTCAATTTCTGAAACACAGGAAGTTTGTTGTCTGTTACGTCAAGGTTCTTTCTCACCGAAAATTCGAACAATAATTTTTTCCCAAGAAGCAGACGATTTCCTTCTTTTTTCACATGATACGACTACGTCATTTTTTCTTGATAATATTTTTAGAGGTGATACAAGCATCATTTGGGAGTACGAATTTTGTTATGATTCCAGGTTAACTTACTGGTTATTTATTTCTTGAGATATGTTCATTTGTAATTGGCTGATTTACAAAATATGATTAAATATTATCTGTTGAGGTATTTTCATTGTAATTTGTTGTTTTATTTTTCATGTTACTGTTCGTAATTTTATTGGAATTATAATTGCTTATTTTTCATTTTTTTTCCTTTGTTATTGCCGAAATACTATGTCACTTTCCGGTATTCGTATTGCGATGTTCCTTATCGGAGTTATTTTTTTTTTTGAATTAGGTTCTAGTTTTTATTTTATCATGTTACTGGTAGTGATTTATTGGAATTAAAATTGGTTATATTTTTTTTATATATTTTCCTATTTATTTTTGTTTTATTGATTATAACAGATGGAGGATAACATATTGGTTTGTTGCAAGTATTCTTCTGAGACTATTGTGCTAAGAATTTCAATGCATTCCACAATTGATGATGTGTTAAATGATATTTGTGACAATTGAAATGGTTTGAGTGTCAATTGTGTTACCCTATCGTACGCTATTCTTGGACATCCGATTTGTGCTTTGCAAAATGATCATAATGTGAGGAACACATTTTTAACTGCACGATCTGTTCAACTGAATTTTTTCGATGTTACTGTTGGTGTTAAAGGGAATGAGGTTCGTGATTTTGAGGGTGGAGAAGTAGTCGAAAGTTCTGAATTAACTGTTGACCCTATTGGTCGCGAAGATGATCTTCTCCCTAGTTTTTGTTCTCACAATGAAAAGGTTTTGTTGACTGATGGATGGTCAAATGGAATAGTAGAGGTTGGTCAAAAGTTTGAGGGTGGAGTAGCTGATTTTCGGAATGTTTTATGCAAATATGCAATCGAAGTTCGTTTTCAGTTTAATTATGTGAAGAATGAAAAAATAAGGGTGAAAGCTGAATGTGTCATGAAATATTCTGCTGGGTGTGAGTGGTTTGTTGTTGCTACACTCTAGCGGATAAATTGATGATTTTACATTAAGAAGTTAAACAATGAGCACACGTGTGGTGTGGCTGCACGTACGACAAAGAACAAAAGATTGACTTCTAATTTGGTTGGAGGTCTTATTGTTGACAACGTTCGACAAAAACCTGACATACGACCAGTTGATGTGAAAAGTATGTTTCATACAGATTATGGTTTGACAATATCGTATGATCAAGCTTGGATGGGTGTCGAAAAAGCAAGGGGTATGTTGTTTGGGGATCATTCGTTATCATACCAACAATTACGGTGGTATGTACGGGCTGCTAGTGAAAGCAATTCAGGTAGTCATTTTGTGTTGGAAGGTAATTCGGACACGTAGCGTTTTAGTAGGTTGTTCATGTCATTTAAGACATGTATACATGGATTTAACTATTGTCGACCCATATTGATCATTGATGGTACATTTTTAAAGGGAAGGTATAAAGACATTATTTTGTCTGCAAGTGCAAAAGATGGCAACCAAGGTGATTTTTTTGCTGGTTTAATTTGATGTTACTGATTTTATTTTACTGTTACATTTTAATATTTTCTTCTCTCATGTTACTGGTTTTGATGTTACTGTTGTGTTGTTATATGTATTGCAGGTTTGTTCCTTTGGCTTTTGCTGTTGTTGATTCGGAGAATGAGTGTAATTGGCGTTGGTTTTTAGAACAACTAGATGCGATTGTGGATAATACTAGGGACCTTACTATTATGTCCGATCGCAACGTTAGCTTGATGGAAGCAATGCCAAAGATGTTCCCAACGGTGCACCATTCGTTCTGCTTACAACACTTAAAAGCAAATTTGAGAGATAAGTATAGTGGTGGTCGTTTTACCCATGTGTTTCGTGAGCGTATGATTTTTTTGTTTACTTTGTGTGCTTATGCTCTAACATAGAAATTTTTCAATGAAAAGTTTGATGATTTTCAACGTGAAGGAGGAGTCATTGCTGATAAGTTCTTGGAAAACCTTCTATTTGAGAAATAGGCGAATGCTTTTTTCAAGGGGAAACGTTATGGGGAGATGTCTTCAAATGTTGTTGAGTCATTCAATGCTTGAATCACGAAGTCACGTCACTTACCTATCACAAGTATGGTTGACTCAATAGGTAAGTCACATCACTTACCTATCATGAACCAAATGGGATGCTGCTTGAATACATCGTCACAGTGGAAATGAATTAATTGTCCAAATATTGAATCCAAACTTCAAGCTGCTTTCACTGAGTGTCGTTCTTGGTTTGTTAGGGTGTCATCAAGTCATGTTTTCGAGGTTAATTCAAATCCTTCAGTGATGGTTGACATTGAGAGTTGCACGTGTTCATGCCACCAATGACAGATCAACGGTTTACCATGTGCTCATGTTGTGGCTACAATTCAAAAGAGTGGTAGGAACATCAATGAGTTTTTTTATTACTATTATCAGGTTACTACTACAAACTCTGTTATTATGAGCCTATACACCATATTCCAACACTCGGTCGTCTTGTCTTTTCAGCGGTTGACATTGATATGTTGCCACCGTTGTCAAAAAAACAACCAGACCGTCCAAGGAAGCGTAGAATTAGGTCTAGAGGTGAGTTTGTTAGGAAAATTCATTGTAGTCGTTGTGGCCATTTAGGTAGTCATAATAAGAAGACTTGTAACGAGCCATTGTAATTTTTCGTATGTTTTTTTGGAATAAGATGTTACTTTTTTTAAAGTTATTTGTATTTATCATGTTACCCATTGGGAATATCACAGGTTAAACAGAGTGGTAAGTTAATAGTGTAGTATTAGTCTTGCATGGTTAATATATGTTTCATGTTACTGTTAATCTAACCCCAATGCTCATGTTAAAGAGTAAATGATGTTATTTTTTAACAAAGATTTTGTGTGACTGCTTAATTTTGAAAAATTAAATTCATGTTACTACACATGTTACTTTGTTTGTATAACCAAGCATTAAAGAGTTATCAACTGTTTTTCAAAGAAATGATACAAACAATACCCAGTCATGTGAATATTGTCATTTACATTCCACTAACAATTTTATTTCAACATTCTATAATCATATTCAATTTGTAATTTGGAACAATTGTTGAACATGTTACTATTTGTGTTACTATCTGAATAACAACGTGGACAGAGTTTCCTTTGTTCAACAAACATTCCATTACAATCAAATATCAACCAATTTTCTAAACAATTATACAATTAACCTAAGAATGAATAGCTATCCCACACATTGGTACTTCCTATTTGTCTTTGTATCTCTTTCTCAATCTGGCTCTTATCGTGTAATCTTCAACAGTCCATGTATTCCTATAGTTTATGAATGTAGTGATCATATCAATCCGAAAAGCAGTAATTTGTGGTGGTTTCAATTTATCTTCTATTGGTTGTCCACGAGCAAGCTGCTGCATTAAGTAACACACGTCCAATCCGCAGTCCACCCTGCATTTAAAGATTTTTTTAAATGATTTTTTAATGTGATGTACTTAAAGATATTCTATTTTATTATTTACGTACGTGTCAGCTCGTTGTTAAGGACATTTCTCATATGAGACCATTGGACATTTGATGTCTTGTGTGCTGACAATAATTTCATCTTTTGTCTTCAATGACTTTCTCTGTCCTTCTTTGAATGTCGTCTCCACGTAGTCTTTCTGCCATAGTAAAATGGTGTGTCAATGTTGTACATTGATAATATACAAAAAAATAGTGGGTTGTACAGATTTTATTAACTTACCAATATTTTTGCATCCTCAAAAAACTTGTCGACAATTCCACTTCGCGGTTTTAAAGAGTTGTAATGTGTCCATTCCCCTGCTTCTGTATCCAGTACAAGCAAGGTCCAGTGGAATGGCTTGGGTTGGGTCCATTGAGCATCTAAATTCATAGGGAACACAAGGAATGGCCAAACTTGCCCCATTTTCAGATTGTTGTCTATCTCAACCTTCCGTGAGTGTTCTTGCTCCTCAATCGTTACGAATGTCTACATGTTAATCATTAATAACCCATAAATTTTAGAGGCCGATCAATGCCTATATATAACAGTAACATTCAAGTTACTATATTAACACATACATATCATAGCTACAATAGTTTCATTTATAGTAACACACATGTTACTGTATCTGGTTTTCTTTGTTAACATGAATGTAACTATCCTCATGTTACTAGTCAAGTACTCTGGCAATTAATAATTCAACGTATGTTACACAATAATAAACAGCACAAACTGTTGGTCTCCATGTTACTATATTTAACACAAACACATCATTGTTATAATAGATCCATTCATAGTAACATGATTGTTAATATATTTGTGTTACTATAGTTATGTTACTATAGTAGCATGCATGTTACTCTGTTAACCAAGAATTCAACATAGATTGCACAAACTCACCCAGCTCAGACTGTTGAAAAAGAAACATTTGCAATTTACTTCCTCCATCAGTATTTCTCCCCAACAATCAATCATCTGAGTAATAACACGACTTTGTTAAATAACAAATATTCAAGTATTCCATAATTTGTTTATATTTTCAAGACGCATGGTATATTACATTGTTGTGCAGCTCTTCCCCATCCATGAATTTCAACACATCATCAACTTCAATGATATTTTCGTACTTTTTTCCACTCCATAAAGTTGCCCTTTTAATAAAAAATAGTACATATTAATAAAATATGGTATAAACAGTAAAATATATAAAAGTGGTTTAAAAATGGGCTATTACGTTACTTACTTTTCTCCCTCGGCCTTATGCATTTGAACCAATCTGTCGTACACATTCGGTCCTAATTTCTTGCAGGCTTTCCATCTTCGAGCTTCAACTCTCTTACTTATTGGCTTCTCATTTGACATTATAATATCCAAATCATCAACACCAATGCAGTTATCTTGTATTTTCTCCTTCCCTTTAATTTTGTCTGCATGATCTTGGATTTCAACTTGTTCCAATCATTTTTTTTCTCCCTGTTTTTTCTTACTGTACTCAAAATCTTCATCTCTTTTTCTTTTTCTTTATTTCCTTTTGATTTTTCTCACCATCGATGTTTATTCTACACCTTCGGTGGTCTGAGGTTTTGGTTGAGTCCGGGGGTCCTTTTGAGTAACGACATGCATAGCCATATCAGCGACAACATCATGCAGGGAATTGTTTTCTTCTTCTAATTCGGACACCCTTGATGTCAGTTTCTTAATTTGATCTTTTTGCGTTTCTTTGTTTTTCTCCAAGAGATCAACTAAAACCTTCAATTGTGAAATTTGATTCTCCCTGTCAACAAGTTTCATAGCATATTCTTCAATCTCTTTCAAATCTTCCTCCTTTTGGTTGCCCCCAATATTCTTGATAACCGTTCGAAGTGTTTCATTCTCCACAATCAGCATTTGGATAGTAAACTTCTGCACCTCATTCTCAACATTCAAAGCAGACATATTTTCATTCTCATGGGAAGGTTGTTGTGACTTTTCCTCTCGTGTTACCAATTCATCTTGTTCCATAAATGCAGATTCGCAAATGACCATCAACAAACGTATCAAACGATTGGACGTTTTGAGTCTCCTTTTGGACAGGATCATCATTTGTAGGAACCAGTAATTGCATCATCACTTTCATGGACATCCTCACTAACCACAGTATGATCATCAACAGATACCTTTGGTTCATCACCTGCATATTCCAATTCTGAATTTAAAGCACTCTTGTTGGCAACAACGCTTTGTTGTGGAACCTCCAAACTAGCCGGCACATTCTTGGAAATTTTTCGAATTTCTTTCATTAAGTTTTTCTCACTAACTGTTTTCTTTAGTTTTCTTCGTAAGACCTGACAACATCATTAGTAATGTTAAAAATTTGAATCTAATGACTATGAATTACACAGTCATAGCCATAGTAATATCCATTTTCCTACAGTAACATTCACAGCATCATTCATTTTCCTGCTAATATCATCAATAGTAACATCAATTTGATATAGTAACATTGATCCCAAATTTAAAATTGTCATGCAATTAAGCAATTGTCAAAAAAAATTAAACCACAAAAAAACACATTTTTCAATAATACCTGATCAGCTGATATTTCAGACAGAGTGTTTTGTGAGAGGACCGCCCAAAGTTTTCTTAGGTCCCATTTCATCCACCGTGGGAATGCATCTGCCTTGTTGGCCACAATAAGAGACTTGTGTTCACATATCCAATACTGCAATTTAGACATAGTTACATTATATAGAACATAGAGTTTAATTAAACAATAAATAAATTATCAATCAAAAACTTATTGATAACAGTAGTACACAACAGGTTACTACACTCGGTGTTTCAAACTTCAATCGTATGAAATTCATCATTGCATCAATAGTTGCTTGAGACTAGTCGTATTTTTTTATTTCATCCAGATTTTCTATGTACGACACATATCCCCATCCAATTGTTTGGCCCATATTTGTAATTAGTAGTGTCGCTAAGACATACAAAGAGAACAACCTAGCAAAATCCTCACAATCATCCTTACCAACACCCGCCTCCTCCAGCCTGCTTTTTATAATTGGTGCATTCAACCTTTTGGTGTTACTGAATCTCCTTCTAACAAATGGTGAATTTTTTTTGGCACTTTGGGGGGAAAGAATTGGTTCGACACCATCTTCTATACCAAAAATTACTGTTACATCGGTCTTCCGTATCTTCAAACCTTTTCCACCAATAAGGAATCTTGATGTTTCACTATCAAACATTGTAATTATGTCCATAATACTCTTATCATTCTTTTTGAACCATTCTTTATCCACTTCAGTTGTTGATATTGTGTTAAATAGATGCCAAAATGGTGTTCTCTTTAGTTGTTCTCTGTGATCATTTGTGATGTTTAAATCAGTTATAACCTTCACCAATGGAAGCAAATTAGACCGGAATTGGTGAAATGCAGCTGCTTTTGGAGCAGGAGATTTACCTTTTTTTGTCATCAACCTATAACATGACATTTGAAATATCAATGGATGAACACCATACAGTAACATTAAATTAGTAACATGAGCATAGTAACACTAACTATTAAAATGAATCCCAACAACATATTCTTAGTATCATCAAACAATCACAATTCAGGAACTTCACTTTTCAATATAAGATTGATTCTATTGCAAATTCATTTAGTACTCACTTTACATTTAAAATCAATCAACAACCCCTTCACTCTTCATAAATAACATATGCTACATTTAAAATTAAAAATCACAAATGTTATTATCAGTAACATGTTTACATTAACACCAACATGTTAGTAACATCCACAATACCCAAACACATCCATTCATTGTAAGTATGAAATCATTTTTCCAGTTATCACACAGAAAACTAAAAAGTTTCAATTTACTCTTAAACCAATGGTTTTTGAATTTCTAGAAAAATGAAGAAAGCATCAAAAAATTAAAAAATCTAATTATATAACAATTTGATTAAGTAACAGTAACATGAACAGCTACAACCCAAATGTCATATTGAACACAGTAACATCTAATTTCAAAAGATTGATGTTACTGTCATGAAATAATTGCAAGACAATGATAATGGTTGATTTAAGACACTCAATACAAATCAATAACATCAATATATCGACATTAAAATAATAAATTTTTAAAATTGTTCTCCCAATAACATTAAAAATTCCAAAGAAACCACACCAACCAATTTTGAATGTATAATTCAATGAAAAAAAAATTATAATACCGAACTCTTTTATAAAGTAACAAGAACTCACAATATTATTTTCAAAATTATTTTTTAAAAAAAACTTTAGACAGTATGAACAAAATAGGGTGTAAAAAGTAGTTTTAAAACCCTAAAAGAAACATCGAAGTTCATGTAATATCACATACCTTTCAAATTTTTAAAGAATCCAAAACCTTTGTGAAGATTGCAAGAATGCCGAGACCAGTTGATGTTTTCCGCCAATGAAACTTGAAGAGTAAAACCAATTTTCGGTTTTATTCTGTGAAACCAGTTTGAAATTTGAAAAGATTCAGGTTAGGTAATGGCAGTTTATGGTTTTCGGAGAAAGAGAATGAGAAAGATTAGAAGAGTATTGCCGGATTCTTTGCCTGGAATGAAGGAAGGTGAAGTTACTGGGTTTAAAAAGGTGGAAACCAAAAGACTTCACCGTCTATGAAAACAAACGGCAGGTTAAACGACGTTTAGAGTTTTTTAATAAATAAGGGTATAATAGTAAAAGTGACAAAAAATGGACTTCAAACCAAATAAGTTTCCTTGCAGGACTTATCTCCAAACAAATTTATCAAGGGGACCGGCCTCCAAAATTCCCAAATTATAAATAAGATGGGCCAAGGTCAGTGTGAAACTGCGTAGAATAAGAATTCTCTAAAGATGCTAGCGGGGCCTAAGAAGAGCAGAGGAGCGTGGACACTAGGCCCCATCCGGATTGCACATCACGATGTATGATATGATAGTCTGAATCACATGGACTGTGGTCCATAAATTACGATGTTCTTCATCAATCTGTCACATGGATCATTAGTAAATTTTGGTTCATATTAATCTTCCATTACTAAATTTATGATGCCTTAGGTTCAAAAAAAAAAAAAATTTGTGATGTCTCATTAATGGATCCCACTAAATTTACATCCCAAAATATTATTACAAAAAAAGTAGACTACAAATACAATAATTAAAAAAAAAAACAAGCAAACATAATCTAGTTGGCCACTCTTGATACTCCCAAATAAGATACCAGGGACCTAGCGTACATGTCAAGCCCTCTCGATTCTTGATCTCTTTTTGTATTTCTCATTGTAGTTGTATTATTCTCTTTAGTATCCCTCTTTGGATAATGTATTTTCCTTTTTTTTTGGCTTCGTCGTAGGTCATTATAATAATAATTTGTTAAGACTTCATTAAAATAATCAATCCTCTTGTGTAAAAAATGATAAAGAAAGATTGATAGTGATTTTTATTTTTTTCCTTATGTTTTTCTTTTTAAAGAGGTGGGGGTAAAGAAGAGTTCCAATGACCATCCCGTTAAGTCCTCACTGGTGGGATCTTGAGGTCCCTGACCGCACCCATTACTCCTCTTAAGAATAAACTTAAATAGACTAACATAGCGGTCAACCATCGAGCCTCGATGTAGATTACAAGACTCGAATCTCCAACCTTAGGATGAGAACTTCGACTAGTTCCATACTAGACTATCCCACTCGATAATAAAGATTGACACTGATTGATAATATGTTAGGTTTTATAGATAGTGCTAGATTAAATGTTTTATTTTTTTTTGGCATCTCTTTCCTTCATCTCACCGTGAAGAACTCAATTGCCCAACATCACATACCTAAGACTTAGAAAGATGGATTTATGAAACCAAAGTTTCATGTTCGATTTTGAATGAGACATTGAAAATGATGAATCGACGTCAACTATAAACCCTAGTTTTCCAAGCTAACGATGTAGGTTTACCATTTGGTTCCTCTTATGTTAAATCTTATTAATTCTAGTCAATTTAAAATTCTCAATTTATCGAGTTGGCATTGGTTGTATGTAGAACCCATTAATCAAATTCAATCAAAATTGAAAAAAAGTTTGACATATAAAGATACCTACTGCTAAATGTCATTAATAATCAAAATAAATGACTCCTAGTGGCTGGGTTTTTTTTTTTATAACCCAATTTGGGTTGCGAAAATGACAAACTACAAGAAGATCCAAAGTGATTCAGTACTTAACAAACCAATGCTAGCTTGCTTTCGACAGAGAACGACAAAGGATAATGATAAAGAAAATTCTGGTGCATAAATGCAATCGTGCCAAAAATGAATGCATAACAATATTGATATTCTAGTGCATAAATGCAATTAATAATAACTCGTGTTTAAAGGTACTTTGTCAGCTAAAAAATTCTGTCAATTTGAAATAAATTTTTTTATTTATTTTAATTAAGGAAATTGATCAATCGAGCCCCTGACTTTTTTTCTCAAAAAATTTCGGCAAAATTTTCTCTAAAGATAGGAGTCTAATCTTAACATGTCTACAATGCTCATATATCTTATTGTATATTTCATTCTCTAACACAAACCATTGCATAACCAATCTCAAAAAAAAATTACCCAACCTAAGTCAAATATAACACCATAATTTAGTCTCTACATAATCTAAACCAAAATAACATTTATATATCATAATATCAAAGGTCACACTCACATGTCTATGCATGCAAGTCTAACTAAAGAACTAAAATTCACAGTTCACAATCATCATAATTCAAACAAAACATATAACCATCACAATGAACAACATAATGGAAAACCAACTCAATCGCCATCTACCATATTAGAGTTCTAGAAACTTAAAAGCTCTAAATAAACACTTTTCAAAACAAAACATCTACTTCTTGTAAAATTCAAATTCAAAACTAAAGTGGAATACTATACACACGACAGAAATTCAACCGAAGTTATTTATCCAAATTATTTATAAATCAAGTCTAAAATGGAAAAAAAAAATGGCATACTCGTCCATGCAGGCATTCTAACACAAAAATAAAAAGTTGACAATTCATGCATTAAGAAAAAAATTCACAATGAAAAGAAAAAATATTTCAGGCCTCTGGTTTAAAATGCCCAACTACTTGACTTAATAATTGAACTTTGCAATTAAAAATGAGCATCAAATCCAAAATCATGCAGTAAAAATAATCAAGATTTGCGAGCCACTGTACATCTTTCTTTCAAAAGATGAGAACACACCATTTACTAATAGAAGGCAAGGCAAAAGCAAGATTGAAACTACAAACTAAAAGTAAGTGTGCTCCTATTATAAGATATTACCCCTCCACTTTTGGCTCACTTGTTTGATGAACTAAGCCTAAGCGCCCTATAAGTCAAAAGCAAGCCTTACAACTAAAAGCAATGTCGAAACCAATCCCTTTTTTTCATGTGCTTTACTAGTATGGCTAATGAACAACCCTTTGACATGTCGTTCCCAATTAGTTCAGCCAATTCTAATTAGAAGTGCTAAAATAAGTGGAGCGAAGAGTTTTAGAGGGAAAAAAGGGGGTGGGGCTCTACCAAAAAGCAAGCAACGACGCAATCAACAGGTGAGCGTTTATCCGTACTCGAGCAGGTGGGTATCAACAGACATAACGACTTAATCAATCAGATCCACCGAAGCAATTTCCTCAAGACAGAATAAAATGCACTTTTTCTAAAGAGCAAAAACAATTAGCATATTGGCGTGAAGGATCCATATACACTAAGCATGGATAAAAACATATAACAATTATGCATCTTATTGTTTGGCTTATCAATGGATATTAATATCAATCTATACTAATAAAACATAGACTTTCATGGATTCTTTAAATTGTGATAGTTTTACAGTTAAAAATGGTTCGAGTGAATTTTTTGGATGCAGGAACAACCCAATTTTTTCACCAGTTCTCTAGTTAAGAGGTGCATCCACTATCAACACAGATCCAAATGCCTAAAATTAAGTCCATCTCCATGTAAATAACCCAATTTCATATTTAAATGGAATCCATGAAGCCACCAAGCATATGTCCAAAAGAAAGCATAGCGAACATAAAAAACACTTGACGTCCAAAAGGGTTCTCTTTCATAGTTCTATGTTGTACATAGATACATGTAGGCACCCCATTTGCAGAAAACACACCCCCATCCTTACCCTAGTATATGACAGATATTAAAGTAGGAAACTATTTGTTTTCAAATTATGTACTAATTCAAGTTTAAAGCAAAAAAAGTGACGTACTGAAAAAGCAATCACATATAAAATCACTAAACGAAATCCCACAAATCTGAATATGTTTTTACAACCAATCAAGTGTAATCATCTTCAAGGCATTAATATAATATGCTTCATCTCTGACTTGCTTATTTGGGAATCGACAAAATACAGATCATATCAAATAACAAAATAGTAACAAGGTTATTGTTAGATAGCACTCAGTTAAACCAGCAATGAGTACCCAAAGCCATATTGGTGCCATAAAATAGAACCTGGACATTGAATTAATTTATCAATCAAACAAAAACAATACTGTAAGCAAGAGAAAAAGAAAAGATGTCCATTAAAGAAGCAAAAAAAATTTCAAAACTCTCTGCAGGACCAAAAAAAATTTCTAAACCCAACTACATGCATAAACTTCCTCCACATGCCAAAAACAAAGGCTAAATGCAAAAAAAAAAAAAAAAAAAGTACCTAAAAGGGATTTTTTTTCCTTTCTAAAAATGGATGATCTATAAATAAATAAATCAACTGAGAGAAGCACATTAAATACAAAATGCTGATGGCATGTGTACAAGAATCAAATGACAAAGAGAAACGCAGTCCATGGAATACAAATTCCAACGATTATGTTTTACCAGCCTAATTTTGTTAAGCCTCTATAAACTTCTTGAGGTCCTTCAGCCACATTAAATATTCTCTGCTGTCTTTGTTGATCATGTACCCATGCAAAAAATTGGTCATGCTTGGCTTGATCTCCTAGTCTCAAGATATTTGTGGAAAGCATTCTTCAAATACTCATCCAAATCCCTATACAAAAAATTAATGAGGAATTTTTATATATTACAGAATAAAATCAACTACCACCATAAGTTCGAAAACATAATTCTTCAAAAATTAAAACTTACGAGAAATCAGGTCCTTCATAGGCAATTTAATCTTCAGCATTAGGATCCTTAATAGACAAACTGTCAATTTCAACCTCATCCGGGAAAGCCGTACAACTAAACTCCAAACAAAGTTCACCCTTCTTGGAAACTTGTACATCCAGTTGAATGCTGTCCCTTTCAGTATCATCCTCATCATCACTTTCTTCGTCATTGTCTTTGTCGTCATTCTCATCAGGCATGTGAACTTCAACATCAATAGTTTTACCCTGATATTCTCTGCTCAGAGATGTAGTTTGTTGTCAATGGGTATCTTGAATTTTGAAAGGGAACCCCTCTGGAGCGTCTTCAACCTACAAAAACAATATGAAGAGACGACAAGTATGATACAACTTTTCAAGGAAGCACATGCCAACTTGTTGGGATAAAACCTAAAGGTATAATAATAAAAATAATGAATGAATGGAATCTTCTATTATTTTGGAAACTTCAAACAGCTTCTACATAAAATAACCAGTGAGTTTTGCCTGATAAGCAAGATTATTGAAAGGAAATGACCACAATATTAAAATTCATGTAACCGACTCCAAATAGCTGAGATAAAAGCTTTACACAATTGAGTTGATTTGACGTAATAACTACCCTAGCTAACTGTCCTTGAAGATCCAAGCAACATAAAACATCTCTAAGAAGAGTGGTACTACATTTCCTCTACCATATAGGAGCCTAAAGACAACAAACAATGGCCTACACAAAATTTCAGAAGCCTGTTTACAACTTGAAGTTTTTACATTCAGCATTACACTTAATGCCACCACCACCGTCTGCATATCCAAGTCCCCCCCCCCCTTCCGGCTCTCCCACAACACACTCTTATATGCGTCTATACATGTGTGTGTACAAAGTTATAAGCATGTTGCACACCTATATATGCCTATACATATTAGAACATCTATACTCATTCATCTACAAATACAGCACAATCTAACATGTTTGGCACTGTAATATCCATGTCCATTCACATGTTTGTCTTGGTATTTTGCGCATTTAAAGAGATTATTTACTGGTCTTCCACCAAACAGCCGACAAATGAGACGGAAAAACATATTTTCATGGAAAAGATCTTCCATGTAATGTACTTTACACCTAAAACACGTCAAAACAAGAAGAGTGTTATTGAAAAAAAAAATTTGGGTACCAAAATCTATATTTAGGTAATTGCAGCTATGTATGCCCACCTTGATTAAGGCACTGGAACGAAGCAGGGTATTTGAAGCTACTAAGGTGCGGCAGGAGCTTATATTGAGTTTTCTGGATTGTGGTTCTTGGCCGTTATCTAGCAGAATTTTTTTTTGTCAGACCATCTGGTTTTCGAAAACCTCCTTGAGCTCCGATTAATCCGGATTCAAGGTAGGGCCTTTGAGCTCTTTCTATCGAACGCAGGTGCGTTCCTAAGACTCGAACTCGGGACATTGGTTAAACTAGAACAGTCCCTCTAATTTAAAGCTCGTCGACATGAGATTAGCAGAATTACCAAATAAATCACCTTCACCTCACTCGTGGACATAAAAACAAAAAATAAAACAAAAATAAATCCGAAAAAAAAAAACAGGGTTTAAACGCATAAACCCGAAAATATTATATTTATAAACGAAATTTTAGATTATTATTTTTGTGAACTCAACGTTAAATAATTACACGTCTTAATCAAACTAATCTTTTAATTCTAACAACAAAACATATAAACAAACAAACAAACAAATAAAGGGTAAAAGAAGATGAAAGTGAGAGCACTGACTTGATCGTGGCCTTCAGACTCTTCGGTGCATTTGATCTCTAATTCAATGACTCGGATGAGAGACTCATCAGAACTGGGGCGCTTGGTAGAGTAGTTAAGTGCAGTTGGGATTTAGGGATCGAATATGGCGGTTCTGAGTTTCAGTTTTTAGGTTTTTTTGTCTTCTTCATGATTAATTGCATCGTAGATCTCTATAATGTAGATTTTGTCTCATTTTAATCTCCACTATTTTAATTACACCATTTTAGTTTCTGAAGTATTAAATATATTTCTATATGAGATTTTTTATCATAAATTTATCACATTATACTTAAATATGGACAAAAAAATAATTTAGATAACTCTTAACCAAATTTTAACTCAAATTTTGGTTAAATACCTACATAAATTACACAATTCTAATTTTGAGTTATCCAAATTTTGGTCAAAAACTGTTTATATTATACATTTTTTAGTCAAGAGCTAATCAAATTTTGTTTAACAGTTATCAAAATTATTTTTTATCCATATTTAGTTATTATGTGACAAGTTTATGATAAAAAATTATTAACAATTTTGACGTTGTTCAATACTTCAATGACCAAAATGATGCAATTGAAACATTAGAAACCAAAATAAAATAAACCGTATACTTTAGGGACCTATAATTTAGCCTTTTTTATATCACTCAGACCAATTTATTTGGATTTTCATTAATCTCTTTTTCGATCTGATCAGAGTTATGTCATTCTCAAAATAGATAAGTTTCAAATTCAGAATGTCTGAATTTACACTTCATCCATGAAGAAAATTCACAAGCGACAAATCTCTTATTGCCTCACTCGATCTGATTAGAGACATATCATTCATGGAATTGATAAGTTTCAAATTCATAATGTATGAATTTATAATTCATGCGTAAAAAGAATTTATAAGTGATAAATCTTTTGTTGTCTGACTCCAAAAAAATTGACAAGTGTCGAACTTAGAATTTTTGAATTTATAATTAATCTCGAACTAATAACGAGGTTCTAGAAATAACTCCCTATATGATATTTTCTAAAGTGGGGTTGGTAAACATGTTTTTTTTTTTCAAAAAGACGTGAACTCCCTTTAAAGGAGTGTTTAGAATGTTTAACAAAAAAAAAAGTGCCTTTAGAAATCACACTTTTAGTTAAAATCATTTTTAATAAACACTTTTTTGGATATGTTCTATTTAACAAAACAATGTTGTTTTGGTATAAAACGATACTGTTTCAATCAATAACACTTCTGCTGTTAATTTTCTTAAAAAATATGATTCTCACTCCACCTTTTTAGGTTAAATTTAGGGTTGGAGATGCACGACAGTCATAAAGTTGTCGCTCCCACATAGTTAAATATGTTTTGAAGGTCCCATATTTAATAAATAATTCTTTAATTATATATAATATAACCCAATAATATTTTCTGCTGATTCGAGTAATTACTACTTTAACTATATTCAATTATAAATAAATTAAAACAAATTT
>JAHQCQ010007559.1:0-20187 GCA_023539305.1 Ilex asprella | reverse complement strand
ATTTTTAAGATAAAAAATAATGTATATATAATTTTACATGATTTTTTAGTCACAGTAAACTTTTTAAACTATGTTAACATTTTACGTGAAAACTTGAATTTTTTTAAAATTTTAATATGCTTTATAATATATATTACAGTATTGTATATTAAATTTTATTTCAATTGACCTAATTAATCCTAAATACAATAAGGTTCCAATAAGATTGACATATTGATAATTATTTTTATTTTATTCAATGATTTATAAGTGAAATCTTAATCAAATTAATTTTAAAAAATTTAATTTTTAAACATCACTAAAAAATCACTTTCAATTACAAAATTATAGAAACAAAATAAAACTTTAATTATTTCTTTTATTTCTTTTATTATTTTTCTTAAAGTTATAACAACAAATCTTAAAAATATACAAAGTTTTCAAAAATTCTATAATGGAGCATGAGAGATAAAAAAATAAGTTTGGTAAATTTGAGATGATATTTAATTCAAGTACATATATACCAAATATTTATTTATTAATTTAAAAAAAAATTATTCAAGTGCGATGCACATGGTGCATTACTAGTGAGATAAAATATCATTTTTATTCCAAACTTATATGTGGAGGATTCCAATTTGTATAAAATATGTATTTGAAATATTTGTATTTTGATCAAAAAAAAAATATTTGTACACTCTTTTTTTTTCCCTTTTTTTTTTGGAAATTTTTGTGAAACCCGAAAAATTAAAATCTTAATTAAAAGGATAAAACAGTAATTAGTCATTACATCACGGGTCAAAAACTCAAATTTTTATATGACTCAGATGACGAAACGGACCTGAATCTAATTACCCTATCAATTTTTATTGAATTCCGAGATAGTTAATTTTTTTTTGCATTTTACAAAGCTATCGGGTATGGTGCCACAAAAATTATCGCAATCAAATTTTATTCGCGGGACCCGAGAAATAATTTATAGTTAGTTAAATAAAAAAATGTTAAACTTAACATGGGACGAGATTTAATTTATTCGGAATAAAATTATGCTAGTTAAAATGGAATGTGTGGCGCGATGTGGGTCAAGAGTTTAAGAGATATATAAACTCATTTTCCTCCAACGCTTCGGCCAGGAAGATAGAAGAGAGAGAGAGAAGAAGAAGAAGAAGAAGAAGAAGAAGAAAACAATTTTCTTTAATTTTTTTCATCTTCTCTCTTCGATCTAGTGAAATTCGAGCGACGATTCAACTCAAATCAAGTATTCAAGTTGCTCACAACAGCGAATTACAGTATCTTTCGAGAATCAGAGTTTTGGTCTAGGTTTAAATCAAGGCTTATGGAAGCTAAATTCGGGTTTTATTTGAAGTTCTACTGCATTAGCTCACGTTACAAGAGATATAATTTCTCATATTTTAATGTAATTTTAACTTAAAAGATGACATATGAAATGATTAGACTAAGGGTGTCTGTTATATGTTATCTCTTGACTAGTGTAACTAATGAGTCAAATATAAGATTTATAGTTAATCTTTTAATTAGTGAAATCCTATTATGATAAACTTGATGTAAGTTAATGTTAGTGTTTTAAAGCATGTTAGTGGTTCTTTAAAATTCATAAATTTAACATTCAATTTCATCCATTAAATCAACACTAAATTAACATTTGATTTCATCAATTCAAAATTCAATTTCATCAAATTAACGCTAAATTCACTGTCAATTTTATTTATTAAAATTCAATTTCATCAAATTAAGATTAAATTTTATCCAATTGAGATCTAATTCATCAAAGAAATACCAAATTCATCATTTCAAAATTTAATTTCATCAAATTAACACCAAATTCACCTTCAATTTTACTTATTAACATTCAATTTTTATCAAATTAACACCTAATTGACCGCCAAATTTTGCAAGTTAACTTTTTTTTTTTTGGATAAGAAGCGATTAGGTTGATTTTATTCAAATAGAACGTAATACATCATTTTGGAGAATAGGTAACATAAATGCAGGACATTCCTCTCTCCAAAAACATGACTCTGTCCATGAAGAAACATATTTCACTAAAAATTTGCCGCTTAGCATTAACGTTAATTTTATCAAACTAGCCAAGTTTGTCACCCTTGATACTCTCAACCAAGGGTCATGAATTCAATTCCTATAAAAAAACAAGAATTGAATGTAATTTTAGTGGAATTGAATATTAAATTGATTAATATGGTGTTAATTTAATGAATTAAATGCTAAATGGATGAAATAATTTGATAAATTTAAATGTCAATTTGATGCTAATTTGATAAATTGAATGTTAATTGAATAAAATTAAATATTAATTTGATGAACTTAATGCTAATTGGGTGAATTTGATGTCAGTTTTATAAATTTTTATGTTATTTTAGTGTTAATTTATTTGATGAATTTAATATTAATTAGATGTTTTTTATGTGAATTTGATGAATTGAATGTTAAGTTGGTGAATTTGTATATAAATTGGATAAATTGAATATTAGTTGAATGAAATTAAATGTTAATATTGATGTTAGTTTGATGAATTTAATGTTAACTAGTTGAATTTAAAAGTTAATTAGATAAAATTGAATATTAATTTATATTAATTTGAGGAATTGAACGTGAACTGAATGAAATTAAATGTTAAATTGATTGAATTTGAATGTAAATTTATTATTAATTTGATAAATTAAATGTTAACTAGATAGTACCGTTCAGACGATGCAAGGGCATTCAGATGGTGCTAGCCTGCTAGGGTTTTGATTTTGCTCTCCTGTTAGTCTGTTGATTTTTCCCTTTACTGCAACATTAACCTTGCAAATGAAAGTCAATTATTACTTTCATTTTAAATACAAAATAATCATATTAAAAGTCCTAAAAACGTGAAATTAACACTTCTATTTATAAAAAATTTAAAATAACACACCAAAATAACACAAAAACACGACTAATTAAAAGAACACAAAATTAAAAGAGCAACAATCCCATAAAAATTTTAAATATTACATGAATAAAGAAAAAAAAAATTTAAATCGATTCTGCTAAACCTGAGGAATCAGTGAATCGACCAATCTCATGAAGATTCTAAAACTCATTATCTGGTTCTTTAACGTTTGTCAATCACAAAGACAATTTTTAAATTTTCAAAAGACTCGATTGCAAAAACGTGTGAATTATTCTCTCCACCAACCTAAATTTGACGTTGTCTTCAATGTAAAAATATGCATTTGAAAGCTTAAGAGGAGAGGGTGTATGAACAGGTAACAGGGGAGGAAAGTAGTATACTACATAACCTAATCTACAAAATCAACAAAACATCTATCCCACTATGTACAAACATTTTACAAACAAAATATATTCAATGAGAATATTGGGGTTCCATTAAGATAATGGAATCCACTTAGGCTTCAAATCATTCCAGTAAAGTTTTAAGACGTTGACCATTTACTTTTAAAAATGTTATCATTTGACAGATTTTTAATTTTTACGGTCTTATATCCAAATACTTGTTTAACAATATATGACCCTGTCCACTTGAACCTCAACTTGCCAAGAAACAAGTGGAGCTTTGGGTTGTACGGTACGACTTTCTAGGAAGGTGTAAAGGATTTCCAAACAAATGTTGTGATGATGAAAAAATTTTATCCGATGTTTTTGCAATTTTTACATTTCATAATTCTTTCAACTCATTTATCTAAAGTCTCTTGGATGTGCCTATCTTGTCTAGGTCAAAATTCATCATTTTGATTGCCTAATATGTCCTATGTTTCCAATTCCACTGATAAGTGATATGATTTTTCATAAACTAACCGATAAAGAGATATTCCCAAAATTATTTTATAAGCAATGCAGTACGCCCAAGGCACATCAATCGGTCACAAGGATCAATCTTTGAGGTATGAGTTTACCATTTTTTAAAAAATATGTTTGATCTCTCAATTAGCTAGTTTCGCTTGTCCACTTGTCTGCGGGAGATAGGGGTAGCTAATTTATGTAAAATTACATATTTTTTTTATCAAATTTTCAAATGAACGATTAACAAAATATGAACCCCCATCACTTATACTTAGATCCCTCAAGTTTAAAATCTCTATCACTTATATTTACATCCCTTAAATTTAAACTGTCGAGTATCTCACCCATGCTTCTCTTTTTAGGTTCATCATCATCGTCATCACCAATTATCCCAGCCTTTTGTCTTCTTTCAGGATTGACGGAGCGGACTACCAATGAGTTGATGATGTATTCTGCCTTGTGAGCCAGACCTATGATTTGGATCACCAGACTCTTCACTTTCTCGTTTTCACATTGGCGTTTCATATCTGTATCCTTGAGGAAGTCTCTCAGAAATACAAATTTCTTATACATAGAGTTGATCTCTATAATCTAGTTCTAATCAAGAAAACGCCGAAGGCTAGAGTTCATGATTTTGGTTCATGTTATCTAAGAGAATATCGACGCAAAAGTCCTCCATCTCGCCCTCCCTCTCTCACTGTTTTTATTTTCCTTTTTTTATTTGGTGTCTTTGAAGCTTTCTGGTGATGTCTTAGCAGAAGATTTCTTCAAGTTTCACACTATCAGTTGCCCTCAATTATAAGGAATCTTTTACCAAAATACTGTATTTTTTAACTTATTTATCAAATTACGACACTTTTTAAAAATGGAGTCAATAATACCGTTTTTATTAAAAAACGGATTCAACAATCTCGCTTTTGTTAAAAAACGGGATCAGTGATCCCGCTTTTAAATAAAAACGTGGTCGAAAATAATGAGCTGAAACACGTTAAAAGCGTGGTTAGTAACCACGATTTTAGCGTGTTTACTGGTATGAGGCTCTGCACTCGTTGGTGTTTTATTTCAAAAACAACCATGATTTGATCGATCAACATCCCCAGAATATCCATTACAATCCTTCTGAATCATCCATGATTTGATCGATCGACCATGATTTGATCTGTTCGATGATCTTTATCATGATACTCTTTACAATCCTTTTGAATCATCTCAAGATTGGCCCGAAATAATTGAAGAGTCGGAAAAGGGTGTTGTGAAACCGGCTTCAGCTTGTGATTTTGTTGTTTTTAAGCTTGCATGATCTCCGACGACGAATCGTCCTCCTCCTCTGCGACCACATCCTCCGACAAGTCCCGATCCCCTTTTTCCTCTCTTCTGCTTCGTCTTTTCAAGCATCTTCAAGCCCCTCCAATCCCTCACCCAATTCCTAGGTCCAAAAAGATCAGTAGGCCCAGCTTCATCTTCATCTTCCCTTTCTATTGACGAGGATGATCTTGATCAGAATGGAGTGACCCATCATTCCCCAACTCAAGTTCTAAAGAATTTCAATGAAATTCGTCTCCTCTGAATTGAACTACCCAGTGGGGAACTTGGAATCGACCAAGGTGTTCTGTTAAAATGGAGGGCTGATTTAGGTTCCACCCTCGATAATTGCGTGATTTTTGGTGCTTCCTCTGTGATTTACCCTGGACCCAGTAAGATTTTACTCACCGGAGAAACAAATAGGGATGATTTTCGCATGACCAATGGTGAAAAGGGTGTTTATTAAACATGTTTTTTCACAAAAAACCGCAAAAAACGTGTTTTGTAAACACGCTTTTTTCATTGCCCAAAATTTTTTTCCTATGAAAGCGAGGTTGTTGAATCCGTTTTTAACAAAAACGGAGTTGTTGAATCCACTTTTAAAAAATATTGTAGTTTGGTAAATAAGTTCAAAAATACCGTATTTTGATATTAAAGTTTCAAAACAACTGTATTTTGATAATAGATTCTAATTATAAGTGAGGACAACTTTGTTTAAATTTCATTATAGGCTCTCCAAATAAATTGTTTGATTTAATTTGGAGTCATTAGTGTCCATACTATTGCCACTTTGCTCTTACCCCTGCTACTGCTAACTTCTACAATTGTTACAGATCTCTTGTGAAGTCCCTGTTCCGTGATGAGATGGTATGTATGCACTTTTCACCGTGAACTTTCCAGATTTATAATAATGCCACACTAATGTTTCTGCCGGAGATGGCTACAAATGGGAATGGCCACAATTGCATCAACCTCAAACTCCAGGAAATGATTCCTCAAAAGCTCATAGTTCCAACATTTTCTATCCCTTTCAATAAAAAAACTTACCATTGTATCATCAGGCACGTTAGGGAGATGCTAGCTTCAATATCTTCTGCCCTTACATTACCACTAAATACAGCAGCTGATCTCTCTGAGTTAATCTTCTGTCCAGATGCTAGCTCACATAAATGAAGGATTGAGCATAGCCGAGTTAAACATCCCTGACTCTCTTAAATGGAAGGTCAATCTCTCATATACCTTACTTCGGAAGTTCTATTCTTCCATTCTAGCAGGTCCATCTCTCACTTTGGTGTTCTTTATAATAATAGTACATTATACCTGTCAATTATATTGTCTTAGTAATGTATATATTATCTTTAATTGAGATTACTGGTATCCAACACTGCTCAATGACAATCATTAGAATATGAATCTTCATAAAAACATCTAAATGCACAATGCATCATGAAGAAATCCTCTTATATAAAAATAAAAATCAAAACACACCAGTAGACCCAAGACATAAGTATTTCACCTTATACGTCCAGTGCGAGAAGTCATTGTTCCTCTTTCAAGGACTAAAACTGTAAATGCAAAAATGAAACTTGTAATGGTACTTATTATGCCTAGGAACCTCGATTTTCTCTTGTTGGACCTCTCAGGAGTTTCCTTCCTTGAAATTTTGTTGCTTTATGGTTCAGTGACAGAGCATTACATTTTTATAAAAGAGAACCCAAGGGCTTCACAAGCACATAAATCATATCAATTTGAAGCCTCCAGTAAAACTCCATGGCATCCACATAGTGCGCACTTCATTAATCAACAACTCGAATGCCTTGAACATGTAGTCTGTTTCAACCTAGGAAAAAAGGGAATTTGGAATGTTAACAAAACCAATAGGAAGATAAACCATACTACCCTTTCTTATCCTATGTAAAGCTTTAGCTCCCCTCTCTCCATTTTATGTCAACTTCGGTCAATATTAACGCATCATTCGAAAAACTTAAAAAAAAAAAAAAAACAATTATCAGTGTATCACTATAAAATTCAAGACGAAGATTATGTTCTCAAAATAAGAAATTCAACCTGATGATTCCACCTAAAGGCATTTTGGTGCAATATTGAACATCTTTTTCTTGAAGGGCATGGGCATCCAAGAATGTCATGTAAGGTTAAAGACTTAGATCGACCATTTTGGTGCAACATTGAACGTCCTTTTCTTGAAGGGGCACGGGCATTCAAGAATGTCATGTAAGGTTAAAGACTTGGATCGACAAAATGTAGAAAGATTTATTAGAGATATGATAGGATTCATATAGTGGAGAATTGATGGATCTATATGAATCCTATCATGTTTCTAATAAGATTGGTAGGTGGACAATTCAACAATCGAACATACATATAGATTCACAAATCAGATAAAAAAGTGTTTAACCATACAAAAGAGATCATTTTAAAGAGTTGAAATATTGAAACTCTGCCACACTTTAGTATACCTAGTACTTCCACCAAATTGAGTTCAAATACATATATTTTCAAAAATCAGATGAAAAGGTGTTTGAGAATGCGAAAGAGATTGTTCTGAAGAGCTGAATTAACCATTATTGACAATACTTCCGCCGGATTGTGTTCAAACACATAATTTAACAAATGAACAAAGTGTGATTTGAGGTCTACTTACTAAAATCTTATATCAGCTTTCACCAGAGCTTAATGAAGACTTAGTCATGGTTGATGGCTCCCAATCTGGAGGATTAACAAAAATCTTCAGCCAATCATTTCCATTGCCGTGTTGCACTTCCTCAATCTGCCTGGCAGAATTCACAGCTGAGCGGCTACACCAACTCAAGTCAATTGTATGTAGTGAGGCTATATCTCCCAAATCATATGGAATTTCCTCGAGCTTTTCACATCTGTGTAGCACTAAGTGCTGCAGGCTTGGGAAGTTGGTGCTATAAGCATTCCATTGCTTGAGATTCATGTTATACAATTTCAAGTACTTAAGTTGAAGAAACCCTCCATCACTTGTATCCCATCGCGGTCCAACGCATGCCTCAAATTCCAACTTTAGAGCCTCCAGAAGTGGTAGCTTCCCAAGTGTTGACATGGCCTTCCATTCTAGATAGGTAAGTGACAAAGTCAACCTTTTAAGATTTTGGGGAAACTTAAACTGAAACTTTTTGAGATTGTACCATTTCCTGAAGCGAAGTAAGGGATTTCTGCTGGAGGTTCTATTTAGCAACTTCAAGGATTCAAGGCGGTTCAGAACGCTCAGATCATGAAACCGAAATATTTCACTCATAAAAACTCCACAAAATCCCAACTTTCGAAGATTGGGAATGCTTGCAAAGTTTATGCCGCTTCTAGGAGTTACCTGAGAGAGGGTTTGCAGATCAGGAAAGTAACCCTCCATCTGTATATTATTTTGTCCTGCAATACATAAATGCCTCAACTTTGTCATTGTAGAAATATCTACTATTAGAGCAAGTCCAACGCCCTCGCCAGTCCGTAATATGCTTGTACCCAACCCTTCTGATATGAGAAGGGTTTCTAGATTCCACAGTTTGGCTATTGAAGATGGGACACTCAAGTTCTTACCCCGAAGTGCTAAATATCTCAAAAGAACGAGATGTATTATATGCTCTGGAAAGACAGGGATAGGGATGGCTGATAATTCCAACACCCTAAGAAATTTGAAGGCTCGAGAATTGAATGACATATTATTCTGAGGTAATGGATTCCGTTCAGTGGCAAAGAACAAAAAAGAACGGATGAGTGGAATAGAACGCTGAAAAGAAAAATAATTAAACACGCGAGAACGGAAGGACGAATACTGTTCCATATTTGAGATATGACTTGAGGAGGAGGATTGGAAAGAAGAAGAAGATAACAAATGGGTGCAGAGGCGAGGCGCTTCATTCTTGTTAATACCCTGCACAGAATTCTGAATGCTCACGAAAAGTTGGTTGTTTGTTGGACTGGAAGAAGAAGAAGGTGATGATGATGGTGACAAAGAAGCTTCTCCATGCCAGTAAATCTGCTGCAAAAACTTCTCTTCCTTGGCTTTTCTTAAACAGAAATCCCGCAATAGATCATGAACACGACAGGATTTAGTTCCACCTGTTGATCTAGTTTTTGCAACTAATACTAAATTTCTATCAATTAGATCCACCAAGTATTCCTCTGCTAAATCCTCAACCCTCTTTTGTTCAGTTTGTTCAATAAACCCCTCTGCAATCCATAACAAAATCAATTTCTGGATTGGTATTTCATAATCTTCCAAAATTCCTCCCAAATAGATGAAGCATGATTTCAAGTGACGAGGTAAGTGGTGGTAACTTAGTGCTAGGATGTCCATACAATGCTTCGGGTCACTGACAATATGTGAATTTACACTTTCAGCAACTTTCTTCCACCAGTCTCGAGTCTTCTCTGTCTTTGCCAAAAGTCCGGCTACAACAACAATTGCAAGAGGTAATCCTTTACATTTTGTTGCAATTTCCTTTCCTACTTCCATCAATTGTGACGGGCAGCTCTCTTTCCGAAATACCTTTAGCTGCAGTAGATCCCAACTTTCATCTGGAGTTAAAAAAGGCAAAGGGTGAGAGTATGGGCTATTTGGTTTAGCGTGGGAAGGCACGTCATTAAGTCGGCTAGTCAATAGAATTCTACTTCCATTGTTTTCCTTGGGAAAATATTTCTCCAAGGCATTCCAAGCTTGAATATCCCATATATCATCCATGACAATTAGATATCTCTTATCCTTTAGGGATTGATACAGTTTCCTTCCCAACTTCTCATCACTTATTGCGCCAATATCATCTTTATCCTCAACAATTGAACCTAAAATCTCGAGCAACAAATCTCTCTTGTGAAAAAATTGAGACACATAGGTCCACCCACGAACATAGAAATGATATACAACGAAAGGATCATTGTACAATTTTCTTGCAAGGGTTGTCTTACCCAATCCGGCCATCCCTACAATTGAAATAACTTCTAGCTGTTTTGATACTCCAGCTAGTTGCTCTTTTATGGTCTCCACTTCTTGGTCAAAGCCGACAACAGTTTCTTCCTCCACATCAGAAGCACTAGTTCTCGAAAAACTTCCATCAGCAGACATTCCCACTCGTGGAAAAACAGTGACATACAGCTGCTCGATTGTGCTCACCTCTTCCATGATCGACTTAATTTCTTTTCCAATGTCGCGGAGTCTTTGATGGTAAGGATAAAGAACACTACCCATTATCTCAATCATGCTTCTCTTTTTGGGCTTAACATTATCAATTATCCCAGCCATCCGTCTCCATTTAGGTTTGACGGACACGGAGCCGACTACCAACGAGTTGATGATGTATTCTGTCTTGTGAGCCAGACTTATGATTTGGGTCACCAGGCTTTTCACTTTCTCGTGGTCACGCTGGCGTTTCATATCTGTATCCTTGAGGAAGTCTCTCAGAAATGCAAATCCCTTATACATAGAGTTGATCTGATCCGTCTCGTTCTGATCAAGATAAAGCCGAAAGTCAGAGTTCATGACCTGGTTCATGTTCTCTAAGAGAACATCAACGCAAAAGTCCTCCATCTCGCCCTCCCTCTCTCACTGTTTTTATTTTGCTTTTTTGGGAGCCTTTGAAGCTTTCTGCCGATGTCTTAGTAGAAGCTTTCTTCGAGTTTCATGGGAAAGTAGCCTGAAAACATGGACAAAATTAAAGTGTATCATTAACAATTATATGATTGATCAATGTATCACAACGTGGGTATTCAACCGTGAAGAGTAGCAAGATTAATTAATACCCATATTGTACAAATCAATAAAAGTGAATTAATATTGCCGTCTTCTACGTCAGTCGTTATGTCATTTGGTCATTCTTTTTGTTCCCTAATTTTAATCAGTGTAGCATTACTCTATTATTAAATGTAATAGGGTTGAAATCCTTAGATTAATATCATCAATCAAACCATCGGGTAATCATCCTAAATTCAAAAATCAGAGTTTGATGGATGAATACAACATACTAATGAAACATCAAAGTTTGATGGACGAATCCAATATACTAATGAAACATCAAAAAAATTGGGGATTTGAGCAATTGTTTCCTTCTTCACATGCCACCAATCAGACAAAATTGGAATAAAAAACCTTAATTGATGGAGCAGTGAAGGAAGAATTGGAATCACCTTGGATGAATTAGACGCCATACTTGGTTGAAGATGAGCCAAAATCTATTGGCTCAGGTTTCTGTTGACTCAAGCGCGCACACACACAGACAAAGCTCCATACCTAAAGACGATGAACACAAAATATCACTACCCAAATTTATAAATGGACGACCCCAATTCATATAAAATATGTATTTGAAATATTTGTACGCTTTTTATTTTCTTGTGTTTGTTTCGTAATTTGCAAAGACTTGATAGTCATTGTCGATAAAGACTCCCTTCGACCTCCTTCACGCAGTGGTAAAAAATGGCAAGCATGACTTGCATTGTCGACAAAGACTTCACTTTTGAGTCATCCAATTAGATATACGAAAATTTTATGGAATAATAAAGACAACCGAAATCATGAGTAATGCTATATTGACCAAATTTTGGGACCAAATTTTGAGCCCAAATGACATGGCACCATATTATTTGAAGTTTTTATTGGGGCCCAAATGACATGACACCAAAAAAAGAAGCCCAAGTCAGCTGCCATGTCATTTGGGCTCTAAATTTGATCTCAAAATTTAGTCAGTATAACATTATTGCCGAAATCATACACGTTTCTTCATGTACAAAAGGCTATTCTATTAATTAAGAAACAATACAGTTGCAGATCCACTCATCTGGTTATAATTTTTTTTCTATTTTTTCTAGGACTTACGCATTTATTTATTAAGATGTTGGCGTAGATTTCAGAGTTGACAAGTTGTTATCTTTTTTTGATTTTTTTTTAGAGAATTACACTCAAACTTTCTAAAATTTATCAAATTATTTTTAAATTTTACAACCAAAATTCATGTTTTATTATGACATTTATTGAAATAAAATTAAAAATAAATATCTAATTTTTTTTAAAAAAATCATAATTAATATACAATAAACACAATATTTGATGAAAAAAGAAAGCAAGAGGAAAAAAAAGTAATGGCTGGAGTACTAATTAGTAATTATGAGCAGCGTTCACATTGTAAGAAAGTTCCAGCCCCAAGGGACACTAATAAAAAAAAAATAAGAAACCAGTCGGTTGTGCAAAATATTGCTTTTATCCTAATAATTATGTTAGCCTCCCCATACAATTAAGTTTTCTATCTCATTTTGCGTGGCGCCTCTCTACATTCTTGATTTTGATTTTCTTTTATCCATCAAAATATAAATTCAACACATTATATGATTATAATTTAAAATAGTCCCATTGATTTTTTTTCCAAATTTTTTGACTTTTAAAAATTTAAACTTAACAATTTGTACAAAATATCACACCTTTAAATAATTAATGGTGTAATATATTTAAATCAATTTTTGAGAGATAAAATGAAATTAAGGTGTAATTTAATGGGATAAATATTATTTACCCAAACCTATATGTAGTGGATTCCAAATTGTATAAAATATATTTTGGTTTTATATAGCGGATAATTAACATTAATAGCATAAGTTGGAAGATAGAAATTTAAGATGGAAAAAATAATGAAAACATGACATAAAAATATAACATGATTTGATACAATATATTCACCTTGAAATACCGTGATGATCACCTTGGCCTGCCCATTAGACTGAGGGTGGGCAGGAGCAGAGAAATAGTTTTTGATTCCCAGCTCGGCGCAGAAACCAGTGAACACCGAATTATCAAACTGCTTTCCGTTATTTGAAACTAGCGCCCTGGGTATGCCAAAACGGCAGATTATGGATTTCCAGACGAAGTTTTTGACCTTCTGTGTCGTGATCTTTGCTAGCGGTTCGGCTTCCGCCCACTTGGTGAAATAATCCACTGCGACCACGATGAACTTGCATTGTCCGACCCCGACTGGTAGGGGACCCAAGATATCTATGCCCCACTGTTGGAAGGACGAAGGACTAACCACAAAGGTTAGTAGCTCGGGCGGGCAATTCGGCAGGCTGCTGTGGACTTGGCAGGCTCGACAATTCTCAACTGTCTTTTTAGCGTCCTAAGACATAGTCGTCCAGAAATACCCTTGCCGAAGTGCTTTGCTTGCCAAGGTCTTTGCGTCGATATGGTTCCTGCACATGCCTTCATGAATTTCTCATAGGATATAATCTGTCTCCTTCCCTGACACACATTTCAATAGTGGAAAAGAAAAACCTCTTTTGTACCTGTTACCTTGAACTATCGTGAACCTTGCAGTTCTGACCCTTAACTTCGATGCTTCCTTCTGGTCGTTTGGCAGTTCCCCATTCTATAGGAAAGATGTGATGAGGTCCGTCCAAGAGGCGTCCTCCTCGACTGGCATGACCTTGTTTCCATTAGCTGGCTCCTAGTCGAGCCGTATACTGGGCTTAGTGAGGATTTCTAAGGGCACCCGTCCTGGGCAATCACGGTTGGTGGTAGCTAGTTTTGCCAAGGCATTAGCCCAAGCATTAGCTTCTCTTGGTATCTGGACTAGCTCGACAAACACAAATTTCTTCATCAAGCTGCGCACCTTCGTCATATAAAGTGCCATCTTCTCGTCTCTAGCCGCATATTCTTCCTCGACTTGCCTAACTACCAGCTGCGAGTCGCTATGGATCATGATCTGTTGTGCGTTCATCGATAAGGCTAGATTCAGACCGGTTATGAGGGCTTCGTATTCTACTTCGTTGTTGGACGCTTGGAATTCGAATCTCAAGGCATATTCCAAATCATATCCCTCGGGTGAAGTCAAGACGAGGCCTGTTCCGCTTTCATGGACGTTTGATGCTCCGTCTATGTACAATTTCCAGGTCGTCACGTCGGGGATATAGTCTTGGCTCTCTTCGTTTCCTTCTGGTGGGGAGGTGAACTCGGCGAGGAAATTCGCCAGGGCCTGTCCCTTGATCGCGGTCCTTGGTTTGAACTTGATGTCGAACTCGCTGAGCTCTATTGCCTATTTTACCAGCCTCCCAGAGGCATCCGGCTTGTGTAGGACCTGTCTCATCGGCTGGTCCGTAGGGACTTCTATGGTATGGGCTTGGAAGTACGACCTCAATCTCCGAGCTGCTATCAGGAGGGCTAGGACGAGCTTCTCCATTTTCGGGTACCTCTCCTCAGTTCCTCGTAGGACTTTGCTACAGAAATAAACTGGTTGTTGCACCCGATCTCAATCTTTTACTAATGTCGCGCTAACCGCGCAGTCGAATACGACCAGGTAGAGGGTCAGGACTTCTTCTTCCCGAGGGCTCACCAGCACCGACGTGGAAGCCAAATAGGCCTTAAGGGCCTGGAAGGCTTCCTCACATTTCCCGTCCCACCGAAAGGGCGCCTTCAAGACCTTGAAGAAGGGTTGACACTTATCGCTAGAGCGTGATACAAATCGGTTGAGTGCCGCTACTCTCCCGGTCAGGCGTTGTATTTCTCGTGTGCTGATGGGGGCCTTCATCTCGAGGATGGATTTTACCTTCTCTGGGTTCGCCTCAATACCTCGGCTATTGACTATGAATCCTAGAAACTTCCATGCCGATACCCCGAAGGCACACTTTGCAGGGTTCAATTTCATTCTGTATTGTCGCATGATCTCGAATGCTTCCCTGAGATGTTGGATGTGCGCCTCGGCTTTGAGCGACTTTACAAGCATGTCATCAATATACATTTCCATAGTTGAGCCGAGCTGTTCTCTGAACATTCTGTTCACCAACCTTTGGTAGGTGGCCCGACATTTTTCAGACCGTAGGGCATAACTTGATAATAGAAGATCCCTTGCTCGGTGACGAATGAGGTTTTCTCTTGGTCGTTCAGGTCCATCCTGATCTGGTTATACCCCGAGAAAGCATCCATGAAGCTGAGGAGCTAATGGTCGATTGTGGCATCGACTATTAAGTTGATCCGGGGCAGCGAGAAGCTATCCTTAGGGCATGCTCGATTCAAGTCGGTGAAGTCGATGCAACCATTCATTTTCCTTGCCAGCACGACATTGGCCAACCAGGTCGGATAGTCGACCTCCTTGACAGCCTTAGCTCGTAGCAGTTTTGCCACCTCCTCGTTGATGGCCCTCTAGCGGTCTGGAGCGAAGCTTCTCCTTTTCTGCCTCACGGGCTTGCAGTTCGGGTCAACGCTGAGGCGGTGTATGATCACTGCGGGATCTATTCTTTTCATGTCCTCCTGTTTTCAGATGAATACGTCGACATTATCTTTTAGAAACGATATGAGCCTTTCTTTAATTAGAGGGAGCAGCGTGGCCCCCACGAAGACTGCATGCTTTGGATTCTCATCTAGTGGCACGGATTCCAGCTACTCCCGTGGGGGTGGGTCTGGTTTCCAGCTTGTCC
Source organism: Ilex asprella (assembly GCA_023539305.1). Lineage (NCBI taxonomy): Eukaryota > Viridiplantae > Streptophyta > Magnoliopsida > Aquifoliales > Aquifoliaceae > Ilex > Ilex asprella. The sequence continues at coordinate 4,671 of JAHQCQ010007559.1, read as the reverse complement.
CTCGTGTCCAAGTCTTCTAGTTGGACTGACTCTACCTCTCTTTGCCTCATTGATGCCATGAAACATTCCCTGGCGAGGCGCTTGATTAATACTCAAATATAGCATACTCTTATGCCCCGTTTTGGACTAATTGTACTTTTGTGGAGTTTAAGTTATGATGTTTCAGGTCTTAAAGTGAAAAAGGGTTCAAGGGCAACAAAAAGTACCTTTGAAGATAACCATAGCACATTAGGGAATAAATTGTAAAAAACTTGGAACAAGTAAGCAACGTTCGAACGCAACATACCGTTCGAACGGTCATGGAAAACCAGGCCAGCTATTATATTCTGTGTTGCAGGCAAAGACCCAAGGCCCTGGAGACTTGAAGTACAACGTTCGAACGGTCCTAAACGTTCGAATGTCCACTGGAGCAATGACAAGATCAGACTGACTAAAGACATGACGTGTTGTAGACTTGCAGTCAGAAGGCTCAGGCACTTGAGTGCCACGTTCGAACGGCTACTACCGTTCGAACGCCCCTGGAATTATTGGAGAGAGTAGTTAGATTCTGCAAAGACCTGGAGAGAGATATCCACAGAGGACTTGGGGAGAGATTTTCACAAAGGACCACATGTCTTCTGACTTGAATGACAGACACTGAATTCATCTGACGTTTGAACGGTGTAGAGCAAAGAGAGAAAGACCGTTCGAACGTCCTATACCGTTCGAACGGTATTGACAGACTGCCTGCAGAGTGGTTGGCATTTCACTTTGATTTTGACGCCCAGTTCTATTATTTTACCCCTCTCCCTGCCTTCTCCTTGCCTATAAATACACTTGATTTTGTGGAGAGAAAGGAGGGTCTCATGGGTGGAATCATTTGAGGGATTCATCACATATAGCTATTCTAATTCTTGTCTTAGTTTTTCTCTTTACTAGAAGAGTTGGGAAGTTTAGATTCTCACTTAGTTTCTTTACTTTAATGTTTACATTTACATTTACCTAAGAGTTGAAGTTTCTTTAATTCCTCCAAGTCTTTACATTTATGCTCTTGTTTTACTTCAAGTCTTTACATTTATGTCTTTATTTACTTCTAGTCTTTACATTTATGCTCTTCCATACCTGCTTTTATTTATGTCTTGCACGTTCATTATTTGAGCTCCCTTTTTGCTTAGAGGAGTGAAACTCTTTCACTTTTCTAGAGCTTTACCAAACCCGTGAAGGGTGGAAAGTGATTCACTCATTCTTCGTTGGAGATTAGCTCCTTGTTAAGTATACTTTTACTTTGCGAAACCCTCTACTTAGAGGGATGAGCATCACTCACTTTTCTAGCTTTACCAAAGCTATGAAGAGTGAGTAGTTTCTCATTCACTCTTTAGTAAGAGGTGAAGAGCATGTATTGATTATCCGAAAGTTATATGATGCTTTGTTCTAATGCTTAACATTTATATCCCCTTGCTTATTAGATGATTGATTGCATCTAGCAAAACTAAGGTACTCTGTATAATCAAAAGTTATTCTATGACACAGATGACTCTTGCATGGAAAGACTCCTCGTTTCAAGGCAAGTACCCCGGCTAGATCTTCATGACTACCCTTTAATCATCCCCATTATGGTGCCTATTCAAAAGAATGGAATATTAAAGTCATGGTTGGATGTCACGTAGGAACACTTGATTGTTTGTAGACGCAATAACTCTCGATATAAACAATTCTTGTAAATTTCTATAAGGCATAGGAATCATGATTTTAATTCTCACAATCCATCTCTATCTTTCGATTAACTTTCCGTTGACACGGGAGTTAATTGAGTTATCAAACACAAATATAATACACCAGATAATTGATTACATGTCCCGATCCTCGAACTAAATAGTGATTTTCCTGCCATTTGAATTCATCTTATATTTTGTATAGAAAACTTCTTGAAAAGAATTCAAAATTCTGTTGAAAGAATCACTCACTGCCTACAACTTAAAAATCTCTAAGGATACAATCAATCGGTCTCTATTACTGCCTACTTGGAAACACCAAAACTACTAGTTCCCTGTGGATTCGACTCTGGACTCAAACCGGATTATTACTACAACTTGACCGCCTGCACTTGGGTGTACACATTTCGGATCAAGTCAGTGTTGGTCTCCTCTGACCATACCGACCCCATTTTTAGTGGGGAACTTCACCACCAGATGATATGCCGAGGGTATTGCTTTGATAGAGTTGAGCGATGGCCTCCCCAATAGGACATTGTAGGCAGAAGACACGTCCACCATAAAAAAACGAGCGGTAGTGGTAACCTAACGAGGCCGGTCTCCTACTGTCAGAACGAGTTGGACAGAATCGATTGGCAAGACTCGTTCGCCCGAGAAACCTAGGAGGTGGGCTTTTACGGGCTCGAGCGTGGACTTATCTATGCCAAGTTATTCAAAGGCTGACAAAAAAATTATATATGTCGAGCTCCCGTTGTCGACGAGTACCTGATGAATAGTTTTGTTTGCGATGATCGCCTTTATGACCAGGGGGTCATCGTGCGGGTGTTAGCATCCTTCGAGATCTGCGTCAGAAAAGGTGATCTCCATATCTCGGCGGGGCGTTTTTGTGATGGCTTGAATCTCTAAAAAATCTTCCGACGCAGATCTTCTGGCGTGCGCCTTCCATGCTGAGCTGGTCTCGCCGCCTCCTATAAAACCTCCCAAGATTACTCGGACTTCGCCAAGGGCTTGCTGGTGTTGCTGAGGTGCCGTTGTGGCGGCTCGGGCTTCTCACCCTTGGTTGTTCTCGGCTCTTCCTTCTTCTACTACGTACTGGCGTAGGTGGCCCCTTTGGATCAAGTATTCTATCTCATTCTTAAGTTGGATACCGTCGTTGGTTTCATGGCCCGTGTCCTTGTGGAACTCATAATACTTGCCGGGTCTCGTCTGCTGGGGTCGGATTTCATCCGGGGGCCATCGAACGAATCATTCATTCTGGACTTCGTGAAGGACTTGAGCGATGGAAGTTATAAGGGGCAGAAGCTGTGCCGGGGTGAACCACGGCTGTAAGTCCTATGGGGGTGGTCCCAAACGGTCTCGGACGTTGCCTCTTCTCTTTGGAGAGGGCTCTCTTCTTCTTCTTGATGAATGATCTTGTTTCGGGGATCGATCCTGTTTTCCTTCTTTCCTAGGACTACGGTCTCTTTTCTTCTTGTCTCCTTCAGTCAGCATTGAGCCTCCTTTCAGGTGGAGGGCTCCTCTTCGTTGATGTATTTCTCGACTTTCGCCAATACCTCGGCCATGGTGGCATGAAGATTTTTGGCTATCGAGAAGATGAGGTCCTTGGACTGTAGTCCAAGTCTTGACATGAAAGTGGTCAGTGCGAACTTGTCGTCCACACTCTCCACCTTTAGGCATTCTTGTTTGAAGCATTGTACATAGCTTCGGAGGGACTTGTTGGGCCCCTATTTGACACTCAGAAGATGGTAGGATGACTTTCTATACGTCCTTGCTCTGATGAAATGTGATACAAATTGAATGGACAACTCTCTAAAGGAGGAGATCGATGCGGGTTGCAAGCGGTTGAACCAGGCTATTGCCGACCCTTTGAGGGTGATGGCAAATGCCCGACAGCGTATTGGGTCAGGTTAACCTTGAAGCTCCATTTGGTTTTTGTAAGAATTCAAGTGGTCAACTGGATCTTTGGTTCGGTTAAATGCCTCTATCAACGACGTTTAGAATTTATGGGGAAGGGGAAAGTGGAGGACCTCCGGAGTGAATGACGATTCAGTCTGCTGGACCAGGGCATCCATGGTATCAGGGGTCCTCCCTTTGACCACTTCTTTCATATTACCCAGCTCCCGTTGGAGCTCGTGGAGTTTTTGCTCCAAATGGTGGTCCATAGCTTCTGACGGGTGATGAGGTCTGTCGTCTTGGTAGGTAGGTTTGGCCCTGCTGTGGGCCTCATCTTCGTCGCGTTCTTCAGGGCGTCTCCTCCGGTGGTTTTCCTCGAAATGGCTGTGTTCATGGAGCTCGGTGACTCTGTTAGGTGGGGCTTGGGGCTCCTAAGGAGGGGCGTCGTGCTCAGCTTGGGGTGGAGGAGGATCTTGAAATATCCGCGGGAACGGGGGGAGCTGATGTGCTTGTATTCACTCCATCAGTTTCTGGTTCTGCTTTATTAGTTGCACCGTGGTTCGGAGGTAAGCTTCAAGCTCGTTTGGAGGAGGGAGGTTCGCCACTAGGGGAATCCTCGACGTCTCCTTCTGGGGCTGGGAAGTTTTTCGGCAGGTTCTGCTGGACTTGGAGATTGGAAGGAGCTTTACTCGTGTTCCGAGTTGAAACCATCAAATAAACAAAAACAAAGGAAAGCGATGAAAATCGATTCCCACAGATGGCGCCAACTGATGATGTCTCGAAAATAACAGACCCAAGTCCAATAATTAGCAGGGGATTTGTGATTGGAGGTTTATCAAGATTGTGAGAGTGAATGAATAATCCAATAGATAGGGAAGACATGGAAGTTAAGTGGTTCACCCCAGCTGATGGACTCAGGGTACATCTACTGTAATGGAGACTCTTGCTCCTTGCGGTTATATATTGATTCTCATTTTAATACAACTAGGTCACCGGCGTTGGATCATTAAAGGAGGTTATCCTTTACAAGCAATATTATAGGGAATACCCCGGGAAGAGACAAAGGATAAAGATCAAGCAGAAGGAG
>JAHQCQ010007558.1:0-20318 GCA_023539305.1 Ilex asprella | reverse complement strand
ACAATCTATCTTTAACAATTTTGAAAGCATTTTCTTGATCAATACCCTAATGAAAACCAACATTATTTTTTATTACCTCAGTAAGTGATGCAGTAATGGTGCTAAAGTCACCCACAAAGCGCCTGTAGAAACTAGCCAAGCCATGAAAGCTTCTTACCTCGGTGACGCTCTTGGGTGTTGGCCATTCCTTGATGGCTTTGACTTTCTCCTCATCAACCTCAATTCCTTTTGCACTAACAACATAGCCAAGAAATACAACTTTTTCCATGCAAAAGTTACACTTTTTGAAATTAGCATGTAGCTTTTCTTGCCTCAAAACAACAAGCACACACCTCAAGTGATCAATGTGCTCTTCTAAAGATTTGCTATACACTAAGATATCATCAAAATAAACAACAATAAACTTGCATATAAATGCGCGTAAAACATGATTCATCAAACTCATAAAAGTGTTTGGTGCATTAGTGAGACCAAACGGCATGATTAACCACTCATAAAGCCCATGTTTGGTTTTAAAAGCAGTTTTCCACTCATCTCGCTCTTTCATTCTTTTTTGGTGATATCCACTTTTGAGGTCAATTTTACTAAAAATGCATGAGCCATGTAACTCATCAAGCATATCATCTAGCCTAGGGATCGGATGGCGATACTTTACTGTTATGTTGTTTACGGCTCGACAATCAACACACATCCTCCAAGTTCCATCCTTCTTAGGCACAAGTAGTACTGGTACGACACATGGACTCGTGCTCTCTCTGACATGCCCTTTCCCCAACAATTCTTCAACTTTCCTTTGAAGTTCCATTGTTTTCTCGGGATTGCTTCGGTAGGCTAGCCTATGAGGTATTGAGGCTCCGAGTACCAAGTCAATTTGGTGCTCTATGCCTCGAATGGGTGGTAAACCATTGGGCATCTCCTCGGGAAAGACATCCTCAAATTCCTACAACAAATAATTAGCAATGTTAGTTTCTACAAGGAATGATTCCTTGTATACGAGCAAGATCAAGGGTTGATCTGCTAAAAATGCCTTCCTTACCTCACTCCCTCTTGCAAAGAAGCTCTCTTTTATTTTGTCCTTCCTTTCCTTTTCTTTTCTCTCGTGTGGCATCTCTCTCATTTTTCTTCCACCTCTCTTTCTTCCTTCTCACTCTCTTTCTTTTATTTTTTAATCTCATTTTTTTTCGCTCTATTTCTTTTCTTTTTCAATCTAATTTTTTTCTCTCTCCTTTTTTTTCTCACTCGCTTTTTCTCACCCTCTCTCAACTTCAGTTGGTCTTCATACACTTGTTTGGGTGTCAAAGGTGCAAGAGTTATTTATCTTCCATCTTTCTCAAAGATGTAATGTGATTAGTACTTAAAAGTAGCATTTTACTATGCATTTTTAAGACTAATTGTACTTTGATGGAGTTCAAGTGATGATATTTCAAGACTTAAGGTGAACAAGGGCTCAAAGTTAACAAATATCACACCAGGATGCAACACCAACAGAATAAAGGACAAAACTGGAAAAGCTTAGACCATGCCAAGAATATTCGAACTCCAACCCACGTTCAAACGTCCACATGAACTAACTAAAAACCAGCCTGCTGAGACAGCGTGTTACAGTCAAGCACAGGATCCTGAGTAAGTACCTGAGGTACTTGAAGCACTACGTTCGAACGCCAACTAACGTTCGAACGTCCACTGAAGCTGACAAGACTAGACTGCCTCTGAGTTTCTAAGTTGTTGAGACAAGACATGTTGCAATCAAGAAGACCCTGAAGTACTTGAGTACCACATTCGAACGCTACTTAACATTCGAACGTCCCTTGGAAGCATCTGAATACCAATCTACTGCATAGAGTGTGGAAGTGAACTTCACAGAAGACCACTTGAGTGAAAAATATTAGACCCCATCTGGCGTTTGAACGACCATAAAGCAAAGACAGAAGAAAATGTTCGAACGCCAGATAACGTTCGAACGTTCTTCACAGACTGTCAGCAGAGTTGTTGGCTTTAACTGTGACTTGGGCGACAAACACTATTCACCCATCAACTCTTATCTTTCCCCCCTTCCTTCCTTGCCTATAAATACCTCTATTTAGGGAGCTTCAAGTGTGGAATTTATCTCTTAAAAATTAAGTAGTTTTTGGGAGATAAGTTTGGCCTTAGACCAACATCTCTCCATCTTTGTACTTGTTTTATGTTTATATGAAGCTTTCTTTGCTTGCATTTACATTTGTAATTTGGATACCAACCATGATGAAGGCTTGTACTCCCCTTGAAGTTGGATCTTTAATCTTCTCTTTGTTTAGCTTTTACATTCATGTTGTAGCAACCATGATGGAGGCTTAGATTCCACTCGTAGTTGTATTTGCTTTTGTTTACAAGTATCAAGAAAGATAGCTTATCTTTTGGTTGTGGTGGAAACCCTCCAAAAGTAACTAGCTTTCTTCTACTTCCATTTGTTAGTTTCTTTCACTTCCATTGCTTGAGCATCCTTCTTTCTTAGAGGAGTGAAACTCTTCCACTTTTTGAAAGCTTTGCCAAAGTCGTGAAGGGTGAAAAGTGATTCACTCGTTCTTCATGGAAGATTGGCTCCTTGGTTGTTGTTCTTTTATTTTGTAAGCTCTCTACTTGGAGGGATGAGTATCACTCACTTTTCTAGTTTTACCAAAGTCATGAAGAATGAGTAGTTCCTCATTCACTCTTTAGTAAGACGTGGAGGACATGTATAAATTATCCAAAATTTGTATTTATGCTATGTTCTAATGCTTAATGTCTATATCCCATTGATTATTGGATGATCGATTGCATCTAACAAAACTAAGGTACTTTGTATAATCGTGGTTCTTTCTATAACACGGATGACTCTTGCATAGAAAGAATCGTTGTTTCAAGGCAAGTACCCCGGCAAGATCCTCATGACTACCCTTCAATCCTTCCCATTATTGTGCTTCATTTAAAGAATAAAACATTAATGCCATGGTTGGATGTCTTGTAGAAATAGTTGCTTGTTTGTAGACGGGTTAAGTCTCGGCACAGGCAATTCTTGTAAACTTCTAGAAAGGCATCGAAATTAGGTGCTTAATTCTCACAGTCCATCTTTATCTTCCGATTAACTTGCCGTTGAAACGGGATTTAATTGAGTTATCAAGCATAATATAATAAACCAGATGATTAACTACATGTCCAGATCCCCAAGCTAAAGAGTGACTTTATTTTCATTTGAACTTATTTTATATTTTGTGTAGAAAACTACCCTGGAAAGAATCTTATATTTTGTTAAGGAAATCCCCATCCATCACACAAATCACAAAGATCACAATCATTCAGTCTTAGCTATTGTTTACTTTAAAATACCAATAACAGTTTCCTGTAGATTCGACTCCGGACTCAAACTGGATTATTACTATAGCTTGACCGCCTGTACTTGGGTGTATACATTTTGAATCGAGCATCATAATGGTTGCCTATCCATTCTGTCTCTCCATTCTCTATCATGATCATTACTTTTTTGTTGGCGCATTGTGAGGATATGTGGTCCATTCCCAAGCACTTGAAGCACTTGATGTCCCTATTATGCAAAGGCTGGGACTCGACTTTGGGCTTGCTAGGGACTTTCTCCCATCTACGTCCTTTTGGTGGTTCAAATCTTGCTTTGGACATCGCCCCCTCGCTCCTTCCTCCGCCTTCCCACTTTGGCTTCCATGATGTGGAAGTGTATCTTGTAGTCCCCTTCTTCTTGAGTTGCCTTTCCACCTTCATGGCCATGTGTACCATGTCTTCTAGCTCAACATAGTGTTGCAACTCTACTATATTGGTTATGTCACAGTTTAGGCCATTTAAGAACCTTGCCATGGTGTCCTCGCGATCCTCCTCCACATTGGCCCTAATCATGGCCACCTCCATCTCCTTGTGATAGTCCTCAACACTCCTTGAGCCTTGTGAAAGGCTTTGGAACTTTTGGAACAACTCGCGGTAGTAATGGCTAGGAATGAACCGCTTCCTCATGAGGGCCTTTAAGCCATCCCAAGTATCAATAGGTCTCTCGTGATTTCTTCGCATAGTGGTAACCAATTGGTCCCACCAAATAACGGCATAGTCCATGAACTCAATCACTGCAAACTTTAACTTTTCCTCCTCCGAATAGTTGTGACAATCGAAGATGAGTTCAATCTTTTTCTCCCACTCAAGGTATGGGTCCAAGTTGTTTCTGCCTTGAAATGAAGGAATTTTCATCTTGATGCTCCCAAGATCTCCATCCATACCCTCATGGCCCATATAGGGTCTCCTAGGGCCTTCTCACACACGTCTATCCCTCCTAGGCTCGAATTGGAACATTGCACACCTATCTCAATCGTCATCACCATCATAAAGTCCCATGACATCCTCCTCTTCCAAGTTTTCATTAGTGTTAGCTCGAGGTCCTCTTCGTCTCACTTGCATGTTTTGTCAGGTCACTTCTTATCTAACAATTCTGTCCTCGATATTTCTAAACTACAAGGACATTTGTTGTAATTTCTGAAATATTGCAAGCAAGGTAAACTCCTTGTCAAATTCGGCACCTCCCCTTTCTTCCCTAGAGCCTTCGTTTGAAGTCGTTGTTAGGGTATATCTGTAAGAAAAAAAATGTTAGTAAAAAAATTTCCTCACACACTCTCTCACGTGTATGCACTCAAGATGTTCACTCATGTATCACTCAATTTTCTCACACACTCTCTCACGTGTATGCACTCAAGATGTTCACTCGTGTATCATTCTTTGATCAAGTTTTTTTTATATATATCCCCACTCAAGTTCCTAAGGAACACCATAATGCAAATCAAAGTTTGGCCTCGGTATAGCCCCTAACAACCAAGATCCCCAAGAAGTCAAAATCCTCGAAATGAGACACAAAGTCCAATAAAGAGAGTGTTCACTAAAGTTAACGCACCACACCCAAAGACTCTAAGATATTGTATGGTATAAAATAGCAAAAGTAATATTCAGAAACCGATTAATATATTTTATTGATTTACTACCATCAAGGTCGCCCAACAAAGAATCTAGAAGTGCGTGACCATAACCCCCTTTTTCTACTATTTTTTTTTTTTGCTCGTTGCACCCAAGTCAGAAGAATAAGAACAAGAAAATATCAAGAAACAGAAAGATAAACAAGGAGATATCAACTTGTGATCTTCTAAGTTCAACCAACAAGAGGGGAATGAATAAATTAGAAAAGAAAGATTAAACCTGATTTGGAGCCTAAGCTCTGATACTAACTGATGTGAACCCGTGGAGATAAGCTCCTTGAACCCACGAACAAATTGAATCAAAACCCAAGAAAGCCAAAATTCAAGTAGAAAAGGAAAAACTTCTCAAGACCCAATGAGAACTTGTCTCAAGAAAACCTTGGTTTGAAATCCAAGACACAACGAGAGCCTCGAGAAACCTTGGTTGTAAAAAGGCGCCATAAAGGTTGCAAGCTTTTGATAAGCCGAGTGCTCACAAAAGAACAAGAGGAGAAAACTCTCAACTCATAAAACTATTGATCTCAAAATAATTGTTGCTTTATTCATTACACTAAATGGCCTTTTTATATGCTACAAAACTTGACCTCCAAGGAAGGCATGAACAATAGTTCCTAAAATCTAAAATATAGAAAATAAAATAATTATTGTAGATTAAACTTGGCCTACAAGGAAGGCACGAACAGTAACTTAAAAATTAAAATAAAGGTAATAACATAACTAATGTGGATTATTCTAGAAAATAATCCTTCCTAAAATAGTAGTATTTGGTCTTCAAATTACTTCCATGATTATGATAAGAATCTCCCAATCTTTGACCCTTCTCCAAGCATATCCCCAAGATCTTCCTGTAATCTTCACAAGATTTTGAAAGATATCTCCAAGATCTTCCCATAATCATCACAAGATTTGGAGAGATAATAGCACAAGATTTGAGGAATAATTATGAACTCTTTGACAACCCATAATGTATGAAAGTTCTAGGCCATCTTTGGGCCCAAATATGGCCCAAAAGTTTGGCCCAATGGGCCTTATGATTCGGCCCATTAGGATAGGGTCCAGGTTTAAGCTCCTCTTTGTTCCTAGCTTGTAGCAAGTATACTTCATATGTTTCCACTTCTTTTAAGCCTATCTTTGATAAGGTGGAGTTACTTGAGTCCGTGGAGTATTTAGCCATGCTTGTTTGAACAAACTCTTGCAGACCCCCAATTTATCAAGAGCTTGATGGGCATTGGGTCTAGATCATTGCATTCATTGTGCATTTCATGTTATGTGCTCTAATATTCTACATGATTATGTGATATCTATTATGTGAATTATATGCATGGGGAGATGTATAAGAAAGGAGGAACACTAGGTTTAGAAAACATAACCTTATGTTCAGAAAAATGGATGAACGGTATAGTTCAATATCTAGATGTCTACTAGTAGGTGGCTCAAGCTCTACTAGTGAGACAAGGAGGAAATTCTCAAAGTTTAAACTTGATCCCTATTTTGGGATACTATGTGAGGCTCTATTGTTATCTTACTTGTGTGTAAATGGAAAATAGAGGAAGGGGGATGTCGAGGCGGTGGGTGGAACAACCCACCACCACCGGCCTTTGATCACCAAGTCTTTATGGAGGCTATTAGTGTGGCGGTAGCTACTATTGCATATGCCACTGCTACAGCTACTACTATTGCATAGACTAGTGCAAATATGAGACACGGAGGTTCAAGTAACCTCTAGAAGTTCAAGGCACACCATCCTCCAACTTTCATGGGAGGGGCGGACCCGATGGTAGCTAACTGTTGGTTCCAGCAAGTTGAAAAGATCTTAGGGGCTATGGAAATCACCTTTAATTCCACTAAGGTAATGCTAGCTACTTTCCAGCTAGAGGGAGAATCCCAATTGTGGTGGGATTGGGTAAAGGCCTCGAGGAATTTAGGGGTAATGACATGGGGAGAATTCCGGGAGTTCTTTTTGGGCAAATATTTTTTGGTGTCTGTCTGACAAGCTAAGGCTAGGGAGTTCCTAAATCTGAAATAAGGGACTATGACGGTGTTAGAATACGTGGCTAAATTCATAAAATTAGCCCGTTTCGCTGCTGATTATGTGGCCACAGATACGGCCAAGGTGCGGAAGTTTGAGGATGGGCTGAAATTGTCCATCCGAGGTAAAATTATGGGTTTCCTTCTACAAGACTTTGACTTGATGGTCGAGATAACTATGGCCATTGAGAGAGAGGTGGAGGACGAACAAAACATCTGGGAAGCGAGTGTTAAAGACGAGAAGAAGAAGGGTTAATCCTCTTCTTCTAATTCGGGGATGAAACAACAGACTTCTGCTCTGTAGGGACATCAAGGGCAAGGCCGCGGCTATCAAGGCCAAGGTCAAGGTCGATTCTCCCAAGGCAGGGAAAACTTCAGGACCACCTACCAGGCAGGTCAGAAAACTTGTTATTTTTGTCACCAGCCGAGTCATATGAGAAAGGATTGTCCTTAACGGTAGGGATCCCAGAGTAATGGAACATCCTAGTCCCAGTCTTTTGTGGGAAAGCCACAGACAGAGTCTGTTCCTCCCTACCCCACCATGGGCCAGGGAAGCCAATACCAGTTCTAGGGTGCTACACAAACGCCTACCACTTTTCGAGTGGGGACTCTACAATTAGGCCAGATAGGCCAGAGCATGGGTCGAGGTCAAGGGCAGGGTTCACAGGCCGAGACTTCAGGGACCCAAGGGTGTGTCTACGTTATTACACCTCATACTGTGCCAATGGATCAGTCAATCATTCAGGGTATATTTCTACTCTCTCGCTTATGGGCAAGAGTACTATTTGATTCTGGTGCATCTCATTTTTTTATTGTTGCATCATATGTGAATGATTTGGGCTTAGAGGTGGAAACCCTAGAATCTAGGGTGAGGATTGATCAGATATGTTGGGATTGTGAGTTAGAAATCTTGGGGACTCTACTCACTGTGGACCTTAGGGTCATGGATATGTTGGTGTTCAATGTTATCCTTGGGATGGAATAGTTGACGGCACATCGTGCTGTTATAGATTGTGATCGTAAAAGGGTCACTGCCTACACTCCGGAGGGTGTTTGTTTCAAGTTCCAGGGGGAAAACATGACGTTTTACCTCAAATAGTGCATGACTCCTATTGGCACAGACAATTGATCGGTTGGCTAGCAAGCCTTAGCCTAGAGGACGAAGCGAGATAGGAGTTGGATCTACCTTGGGTGGTTTGTAAGTATGAGGATATTTTTTTAGATGAACTACTGGATTACCTCCACATAGGCATGTAGACTTCACCTTTGAGCTGCACCACGGTGCATTGCCCATTTCAATGACTCCGCGTAGAATGGCGCCATCTGAGTTGCAAGAACTCAAAGTCCAATTGGAAGAATTGTTGGACAAGGGCTTTATTAGACCGAGCACTTCACCTTGGGGCACTTTGGTGTTGTTTGCCAAGAAGAAGGCCAAAACTCTTCGACTATGTATAGACTACTGACAGTTGAATAGGGTAACTATCAAGAATAGGTATCCTTTGCCACGGATTGATAATTTGTTTGATCAACTAATAAGGGCGCGGGTTTACTCTAAGATAGATCTCTGCACCGGTTACCATCATTTGAGGGTTAGGGAGGGTGATATCCCTAAGATGACGTTTAGGATGCGGTATGGGCATTTCAAGTTTACCGTCACGCCATTTGGGTTGACAAATGCTCCGACAGCATTCATGGATCTCATGCATAGGGTGTTCCAACCCTATCTAGATCAATTCATCGTGGTCTTTGTTGACGACATCTTGATCTACTCTAAGTCTGAGAAGGAGCATGAGGGTCACTTGAAGGTTGTTCTCCAGATTTTGAGAGACCATCAGTTATATGCCAAATTCAGAAAGTGTGAATTTTGGCTTACTAAGGTGAAATTTTTAGGACATGTGGTGTCGACTTTGGGTGAATCTATGAACCCGAAGATGGTTGAGACAGTCATGAATTGGGAGAGGCCAAAGTCAGTCTTTAAGATACGTAGTTTCTTGGGATTGGCAGTATATTATAGGAGGTTCATTGAGGACTTCTCTCAATTAACTGCACCTATGAAATGGTTGACCCGAAAGAGGTCAAGTTTGAGTGGAATGATTCGTGCGAGAAGTCATTCCAAGAGTTGAAGAGGAGGCTTACTTCAACTCCAATTCTGATAGTTCCAAAGAGGGGAGGACAGAGGTACACAGTGTGTTGTGATGCCTCTAAGGACGAACTTAGATGCGTTCTGATGCAGTCCGGGAGGGTAGTGGCTTATAGTTCTTGGCAGTTAAATAACCACAAGTAAAATTACCCCACACATGATATGGAGTTGGCAGCCATTGTCTTTGCCTTGAAGGCTTGACACCACTATCTATACGGTGAGCAGTTTGAGGTATTCTCGGACCACAAAAGTCTAAAGTACATTTTTACACAACAGGACCTCAACATAAGGTAACGTAAGTGGATAGAGTATTTGGAGGACAATGACTTCACTTTACATTACCATCCCAGTAAGGAAAATGTGGTGGTTGATGTACTTAGCCATAAGTTACGGGGAGTCTTGGCTAAGGTAACTTCCCAAGAGTGGCAGATGCTCGAGACTGTGGGACAGTTTGGGCTACGTTATATGGGTCAGGCTTAGGGTACTTTGGGGAGTTTGGTGGCTACGGCTTCCTTACTGAGTAGAGTGATTGACTCCTGGTGCAAGATCAAGAGATAGTGTCCATTAAGGACCGAGTATGATCAAGTATAGGTGAAGAGGGTTGGGCCAGTCATGCAAATGGTAGTCTTCTATTTAGGGAAAGGATTATAGTTCCCCAGTTTACGGATCTGAGAGAGGAGATCCTTAGGGAGTTTCATTGCTCCTGTTTTATTGTACACCCTGGTGGAACAAAAATGTATCAAGATCTTCGTCGCTAGTATTATTAGGGCGGGATGAAGAGACAAGTTGGTGACTTTGTTGGTTAATGTCTCACATATTAGTAAGTGAAGGCTGAGCACTAGAGACCAGCAGGGTTACTCCAACCTTTGGAAGTAGCAGAGTGGAAGTGGGAGCATGTCACGATGAATTTTGTGACCCACTTGTCATGGACATCGCGAGGACATGACATGACGTAGGTGATAGTGGATCGGATTACGAAGTCAACACACTCTTTAGAAATACGAATGACCTTCACGTTGGAGGAATTTTGCAAGTTCTATATACGAGAGATGGTCTAGTTGCATGAGGTGCCCGTATCTATAGTATCGGATTGCCATCCCAGGTTATGGCTCATTTTTGGAGAGTTTTCAGTGAACCATGGGGACACAGTTGATGATGAGCACTGTTTTTCATCCCCAGATGGAATGTTAGTCGGAGAGGACCATCCAGACTTTAGAGGACATGCTACGAGCATGCGTCCTATATCTCAAGAGTAGCTAGGAAGAGCATTTACCCTTAGTAGAATTTGCCTACAACAATAGTTGTCAGATGAGTATACAGATGACACCCTTTGAGGCACTATATAGGAGGTCTTGTGTTCTCCAGTTTGTTGGATGGAGGTAGGAGAAAGACCCTCTACGGGTCCGGAGAAGAGCTACTTCTCATGGATCAGAGCCGACAGAA
Organism: Ilex asprella; assembly: GCA_023539305.1. Classification (NCBI taxonomy): domain Eukaryota; kingdom Viridiplantae; phylum Streptophyta; class Magnoliopsida; order Aquifoliales; family Aquifoliaceae; genus Ilex; species Ilex asprella. The sequence continues at coordinate 9,713 of JAHQCQ010007558.1, read as the reverse complement.
GAGCTACGTCGACAAACGGCGATGACCTCCAGAGTTTGAGGTAGGAGATCATGTCTTCTTGAATGTGATGCCTAAAAGAGGAGTGGTCAGGTTCGACAAGCGGGGAAAGCTGTAGCCAAGGTATATCGGGCCTTTCGAGATATTCGAGAGGGTGGGTAGAGTTGCTTACCAGTTGATATTATTGCCAAATCTATCGAGTGTTCATGCGGTGTTCCATGTCTCTATGTTCCAGCAATACACCCCAGATCTGACTTATGTGGTGGATTGGAGCGAGCTTGTTTTTTATGGGGATGGTACCTTCGAGGAGGGACTAATACGTATCATGGATAGTCAAGATCAAATTTTGCGAGGCAAGACTGTGAAACTAGTGAAGGTGTTGTGGGAGCACCGAGGAATAGAGGAGGCGAAATGAGAACGCAAAGACACTATACATACCAATTATCCTTTCTTATTTGAGGATGGAGGTACTTTCTTATAGTCATTTAATATTAAATTACTGTTGCATATGCATGTGATTGTATGTGTATGTGTGTATGAATTTCGGGGACAAAATTCTTTTAATGGGGAAGAATATAAAACCCGGGTAAATTTGAACTTTTTCTGAAAAATGGCAAAATGGTCATTTTGTCACTATAATGCGGAATTAAAATGTGTAATCTCTAGAGCTCGTATGATGCAACGGACTTTGCTGTTGGGTTCGTATCGAGAACTCTAGTCACCTAGGCTAATTTCATCGAATTCCAAGATAGTCAAATTTTTCACATTTTACAAGACGATTGGGTGGTGAATGACCTCACAAAGGTCCCCAAAAATTAAAAATATAATATTTCCTTATAATTGGATGAAATTTCAAATAAAATTATTTTGAACTTAAACCGGGATGAAATAAATCGTTTTGGGGCAAAAACGGACCCGAATAAGTGAGGGGCATGTGCGCGACTTGGGCCAAGTCCTTAAAATTATAAATAAGGGTTAAAATCAGATATTTTGGATAAATATCTCTGCATTTTCATCTGGTTCCAACGTGTGAGAGAAAGAGGGAGAAAAGAGAGAAATCCAAAATTTCTCCTTGTGATTTTTAGAGTTCCATCGGTCGGATTCCGTCGAGCCAAAAATTAAAGTCGATCACCTCGATGAGGGCAACGCCTACATACCAAAAAGATCTTATTTCACCGAAGTTCCAATGACGAAAGTTTGGAGAAATCAAAGTTTTGGGGTTTGGGAGGTGTTTCGGGAAATTCTACCCTTTAATTCACGCTCCAAGAGGTAGGGTTCTTCCTACTTTAGTTTTATTCCACCATTTGGTGTTGATAGACAAAGGGTTTAATATTGAAATTGACCTAAGACATATCTATGATTATGAAAATGAGGAAATTGGTATTGAAATGATTAATGTTGAATTTTAGCTTGAATTTGATGTAGGGAAGTTACTTGTATGTTTCTTGTAACTTTGTGATATGTTGTGGCATAATATGTGTTTAACATAATTGATGTCTTAAAGGTGTTTGATAAAATTCCTTGAGTGATTGAAATTGTTATTTTGATAACATGCTTGAGTTATATGATAACATGTGGAAATTATATGCTTATGATATAATTTGTCATAAAAATTGAGTAGTTATGTGTTAAATTAGTCCATATAGCATTCATCACATATGAGACATGATATTGTTATTGCAATGGTGCATCACATTGCATACGCACGAAGACATTGCATCACATGAGTGTGTGTGCATGGTAGTCGTCAACACCACACTTGGTGATTGACGGATGGCTTGGAATAGTTGGGTCGAAGACTTAGCTGAGCCGCATGGTTGCATGGTAAATTAGGTCGGGGTAGCAAGAAGGGGCTAGAAGATCCCTCAGATGCAAGGCCCAGTAGGTGGGGTACGCACTCCCTTGGTTCAGTCCATAAAGTGAGTAGGTGTGCGCGGAACCTTCAGTGGAAGTCCGTAAATTCCGTGTAAGTTGGGTGAACTTTGGTGTAAGTCCATAAACATCCACCCTGGTGTGATCAGGTGATCAGGTGTGGGTCACACGCCGGTGGATGGATCTCATTTGAGCCATCAAGGGTGAAGAAAAGCCGAGGTGTGGTTTTATTTTGGGATTTTGTAAAACCATTGCGAACAATTGGTTTTAGGCATGTAAATTTATGCAAATGATTGTAATAGAAAGCATATTAACTATGTTTGAGATTCAAATATATGTTGTATAAGTTTTGGATGATTTTGGGAAGGTTTGGAATGGATTTGAAATGGAAAACAGGTAAAATAGGCAAAACTAGACAGAGAGTACTGGTACAGTTTAACCGTACCGGTACGCCCAACTCCAGTGAGCAAACCATACCGGTACGCAGTACTAGTACACTTTTCAAAAATCTCAAATTTAAATGTGTTTTGCCATGCTTTTGACCTATGTTTTCCTTCCCTCCAATGATATAAATGAGCCATAATGAAGTATAAATCTTGGTCTATTGGACCTTGGTTGAATCCAATGTATAATTGAACCCGGATTATATTGTGGGTTATAATCCCGGTTAAGGAGATGTTATTACGTTGTGTCGGGTTATGCAGCATTCTCGGATATTTTGGCGGGTTGATGGGTTATCAACAGTTAACAAAAGACCCTCGATTTTTTGGGCGTCACTGGGCTACCATGCTCTTGATTACACATGTGGACATATAGATTTTTTTACCTAGATGGGGTGAATAGTTTTTTCAATTTTAAGCTCTATTGATTACTAATAAAAACTTAATAGACTACAGTTACCTATTTTCAATCAAATATGGCAATTAATGATGAGAACCCCTTTAGTCTCCACAACCCTTTACACTCATGATGATTGATTGTTCATTAATCTTCAATTAATTCACTCAAGCAATCAATCTCACAAAAATCCCAAAACCCAAACCTAATTCACACCTATGGATGGATAGATAGTCAATCAATCATTCCAACAAACACATAGTGCATGTGCGTGCTAACAATCACAAGTGTGTACAATAAATAATAAAAAACACAAGTGATTTGTTAATGCGGAAAACCATCTTCAGAAAAAAATGAGAGGAACCACTCAGGGTTCACCAATACCTAATCCACTACTTACTAAGTCAACATAAAAGTACTCAACATAAAAACCATTTTCTTTTTGTCTCTTTGACAAAGGACCTCCTTCAACATCTAGCATAGCTTTAATTGGACCTCCTAATACTATGTCTAGATTCTTCTTTTCTTGTTGTCTCTTTGCCAAAGGGCCTCCTTCAACGTCTAGCATAGCTTCAATTGGACCTCCCCGCCACACGAGTCATGTTGGCTCGAGTAATCATGGGCACACCAATGATTTTTGATGTGCACACACTAATGGGTTTCGTTCTAAACCATCGACACCAATTTTTGAGGTTTGGTAGAATCTCTCGTGGTTGCTTTTAGGATTAGGGATCTAGGTTAGTGGTTTAAGCTCTCAAGGTAGAATATATGTTTTTTTTCTTTTAGAAATGTCACAAGAGGCTTAACCTAGCTGTGAAAAAGACTCTTTCTATTTATAGGTCCAAAATAAGGGTAGTCTTAATAAATAAGAAAACTCATATTTGGAAACGACCGCTCGATCTACGAGAAGGCAGTTGACAATGGAATGTAAACCTCGTTTCAAACCTGTCTAGGATCAATATCGCTCGAGTGATGTTAAAGGACCGCTCAAGTGAACTCTTTGCAATCCTCCATGGCCTTTTCCCATCTAATTTCCAATGTCATAAAGAGACTGCTCTAGCCAAGGCTGACGAGCATAGATCAGTCTCTACTAATTTTTAAAGCACAAAGCAAGCAAAAAACTAGTCCCTAGAGCACATAAGGGTATCGCTGAAGAAGGGTCTGATAGTGGCTCAATCTATGTTTTCAAAACACACAAATGGTTTAGAAAAAAAATTATGTTCAAAACACCTAGGAGCCATATTCGGGTTACTTCAAATTCCATTTTCAAGGGTTCATCTTAGGTGTCGAGGTCAGTACCTTTGTCCTAAGAATAAAGGTGCATATGAAAGCTGAATTATGTTACCTTAATGTTTGATCTCCTCCCTTCAATGACGCTTTCGAATCTTCAAATTGATATCATCATGATCATGAAAAATGTTCCAATTTACAAATGACTCCATGAAATTAACCAATTACCAAATAAGACCTAACAAAATCAAATCAAAGTGTGAATATCATGATTTACAAAATAGCATCCTTTTTCTTTTTCCTTTTTCTAATTTTTTTTTTGTATTTTTCTCAAATAACATAAACATAGAAAAATATGCATAACTATGCAATAACAAAGGAAAAATAAAGCAATTACAAATAAATCCTAAATGGATTCCCAATTAGGCACAAAAAATAATTTTGGGTTTTCACATAACAAACCAAAAGTCCACACTCTCAACTCACCTAACTTTTAGGTGACTCAACCTCCTTGGTATCCCTTGGGACTTCCAACTTAGTAAAGGTGGTGAGCTTGCCAAGGTCCTCACATCTCACCCATACTTGTTTTCTCTTCAAATCTCTCGGGTTAGCTCGAGGAATGTGTGGAAGACTCTCTCTCTCTCTCTCTCTCTTTCTTTTAATTTCACCTTTTGAAGTTTCGCTCGAGGGGAGGAGTGTAAGCCTACTAAAGCCATGAACTCTTCATCATCTTCTTGAGAGGAAGTGTCCTCACTTATTGTGGATTCGGACTCAATTTTGCTCCTTTAGGCCTTTATCATCTCGATGGGCAAATCTTTCTTCTTCCAATTATTATATTCCTAAGCTACGTGTACAAACCCTTGACACTTGTAGCATTGGAGTCCTTGCCCAAATTTATTTTCCCGCTTATTTTCTCCTCCTTCCTTCGAAAATTCAGGTCTACTTGATTTTCCTTTTGAACCTAAGGACTCAACTCCTCTAGCCTTGACATACTTTCTAAAATTTCTCATAAGTTAGGCTAAGTCCTCTTTTCCCAAACAAGGTGACTATATTTCATCTCTTTCTTTCCTAATAGAGAACCAAGCCATGCCCTTTGACTTCTTCGGAAGTTGATTATTCATCTCAAAAGTCAAGATAGACCCAACTAGGTCTTCTATTAACAATGTCTCTAAATTGCCTCTAAATTGACTCTCATTTTCAAGGTCATCACCTTAGCATGAAATCTATCCGATAGATATTCAAGATTTTCTATTTCATCATCGATTCATCATACTTGGTACCCAATATCACTTAATATAACATAAAAATCACTAAATGTTTAACCCTCTTCCATCCTCAAAGTTTCGAATTAATAGGTGTACCTTTGGAGATTAGACATCTTCACTAAGTGAGTCCCTTCATGGGTAGTTTCCAAGATGTCCCATTCTTATTTGGAATTCTCATAGTTGGAGATCGTCCAAAACTCGTTTGGACATAGTATTAAATATCGAATTCATGACTTTCTAGTTTAACCCTCACAGACTTGTACTCAATTTTTGACCAAGTATTTAGGGGTTTTGGTTCGGTCATCAAAACACTACCTTCAATAATAGTGATGGTAATAGGGCTTCAACCCTTTAACACACACTCGTCTATACATTTTAGAAACACCTCCAATATGCATAATTAGACCCATCAAAAAGCGGTGGTCTTACAACTGAACCTCCTTCCTTTTAAGAATCCATCAATGTCTAATTGGTAGTCACAACAAATCTCAATCAACAAAAACTAGGTCTAAGATGCAATGAATGCTTACACTAAGTGCAATTCATAGAAAACCCATTCTGATAGCAGTTGTAAGGATAAATGCAAACTTCATGTGTAAGATCTTTTCAATCGATTATACATAAGCAATCGCACCCGAGACCAAGAGGGGTGAATAGGTTAATTTTAATTCGACTTCGACAACCATCAATTTTAACCTAATTCTACCACAATAACCTGTACTCAAATTAATTTATCAATTAAATCTATGAACTCTTTTTTATCAAAAACAACCCAAAATCGCCATGTGAATTGACGTATAGATTTATCAATTTATTAAGTGATGTGGGAAAAATTAATTACAATGATGGAAGCTCTAGGGACGCTCCAGCTCTTGTAACATTACCGTTGGAAGACCAGTTAAGCAATGGGAGTGCAGGTAAAGCTGGGAGGAAAGAGAATCGTGATAATCAGCTCTCCCCACCTTGCTAGCACGTGAAAGAAGCAATCTAGATAATGTTATCCATAATTTAAAAAATCAAAGGGCCCCTAAACCAAGGTCAACAACACACCTAAGGGGGATAAATAGTTAAAAGGTGGACACCCCTTAATTCAAAGGAGTCTCCACCCCTGACCAATCTTATTTGGGATACAAAAAACTCTCCTATGAGGAGTCTTTCCCACCACTTAGAAGAATAGAATCCAACCATTACGGGAGTCTTGCAAGGATAAGGAAGCTAAACTCCTCCAATACAAGGAGTCTACTTCCTCCCAGAATAAACGGAGGAGCCTAAAGTCCACTCCTCACCAACTATCCATTCAAAATACTATAAAAAGAGAACCTACGGAAAGACCAAAGGTACGCAACATCAATCCTTGCATATGCATTAACACCTTTTCAAAAAAATATGGATTTAAGCTCTCCCTCTGGTCTTTGACTTTCTTTTTGGGTCTTTCAACTAGCAAAAACGTCATTTGGAACCCCAGAGAGCTAAATCAACATGACTAGAAGTTGTTCAAACCATTTGGAAAGGTGACACGAAGCAAGGAAACTGGCTTATAAACTTTTATAGAGGTTGGACTAATTTTGCACTAATAGTTTGGCACCTTCGATGGGAAATGGCTGGATATTTTTGTCATTTTCTAGAATTCCTTGAACGAAAAATGTGGATGGTGATTACAAGATCAATAGATATAACTAGAGATAATCCTCGAAGGGAGTAAAATTCACAAGGAGTCAATTAAGCAAAAAATCCTAACGAGAACCCATACGGGCCAATAAGCAATTAGAGCTTTAAGGGTGCTCAATTTGGATTGGAACTACGACAGGCTAAGTCGGACCATAGAAGGCCTAGCTCAGCAAACTTAATAAACCATTAGTAGTAGCCACAACAAGGCTCTTATTCAAAAGAAAACCATTGCAACCCAAAGAGTGATGAAGGGGATGAACACCATAAGAATGATACCTTCCACTAGAAAGAAGAATTTGCATCTCTGGACCAAAAATTCAATGAAGTCAATGATTGGATTGGCGGTGTTCTTAAAACTATTGATAATGATAAAATAGGCACGAGCTTGACGCATGATCTCTACCACTCAAAGGATGAGCTCCATGGCTCGAAAAGGCCCTCGTCACCTATATTACTATCATCTTAGCTTGGTAGCTCTTTAGCTCTACACACTTTGACTAATTCAAACCAGTTGAGATATCCAAGCTAGAAGGTGTCATCTTCTCTTCCATATCTAGTGCCACCATATTAAAATAGAAGTTAAGGATCTTCCAAAGGTCCAATCTTTTGACCTATTAAAAGGCCAAGCTAGTCGTCATCCAGGTAAGTTGACTACTCCTAGCTGAATATAGTTTCATTCAATCATTCCTTTCTAACTTTATCATCGGAGGGTCAATCACCAAAGTCCATATATTCCTTGAATTCTCTTGCAGGAATACCTCTACCGATTACTAAGTTATAATTCAGGTAATTCACTACGATGAATAGTTTTTGGGATTAACAACTGGTGCCGTTTGTGGAAAATGCTATGTTTCTAATTATTTCACCAAATTAAGATGTGGTGGAACATGTAAATGATGCACCTCACCCCAAACTTGAACCATCCACTATTCTCAATGCATAAGGAATCATGCAAAGAGAAAAATGAAAGTAACATAGGAAATGAGGTACTCCCTTTTTTTCATTTTTTCATTTTTTAGACACATTAAAGGGAAATGTAACACAAAAAAGCTTGTTTACACCCTAAACTTAAACTTGCACATGATATTGAATAAGATTTGTTACGATGATGCTCAAAATGAATTGATTCCAAATTAGGGAGAGGTAAACTACTTCTGCACTACAACAACACGAAAATAAAAATATATCAATAAAAGAATAAAAGAATCTAACTACTATGTACATGAAAACAAAACAAAAAGAACTCGTGTCAATCAAGCTTCAATTCGGATATGAGCTTGCGCCCATTGGTTTTTTATTTTAAAATATTTTTATTGTATAAATGCCCTTCCTAACCAATCTATCCAACAATACAAAGGATAATGATTCAAAAATCTCAACCAAACAGAGGTGTAGGCAAGTTTATGTAATTCCAACAATGGAGTATATAATTTCTCTTTAGAAGTTTCTACACTTATCTCTATTGCAATGCCCTTCCCAAGTTGAAAAATGTGATCTCAACACCATTCTTTGATGGCAAAATGACCTTGGGCTCATTAACCTCATGTGAGATAAAATTTTAATTAAATTTTTCACAATCTAGAGTGATGGGAGATTCAACATCAATATGCATTCCATTGAGATGACCATCCTCAATACATTGACTATGCTCAAGATGTTGTTCTTCACAATTAGTAATTATGACATTAGTCAATGAAATAAGGTCATCTCAAATTTCAACAAATTGTTGGGCTACATGGGAATTGAATTCCATTTGGTGTAGCATAAACTCGCAAAGATTATTTTTCAATTCTTGTTCGGTTGAGTCCTCATATGTTAGATATTGGAAAAATTCATTTGGTGGTATGAGATCAGATGAAAAATTATAAAGTTCGTTCTCCCAACCATAACTCGGATAACCCGTTGCAACATAATGGTCGGGGTAAAAAAATTTAAGGGCCAATATTGAAATTGATCATTCATATGTGAAGTCTTAAACCGTATAATTTAATGGGCGCTCACTAGTGATGTGCCCATACTCATCACAAATCTCACACATACTTTTAAAATTTGAGGCATTTGACACATTATCATAAAAATTATGAAACATTACATAAAACACAAACTACAACAAACTATTTACTATCGAGACAACATACCTAAGCCGTTTGATTGTGGTTCAAACCTCACCTCCCTTAATCCCTCAATACTATCCCTCAAACTATGCAATGTATGTGTGAAGGGAAGGATTTCTTCCCCTTCGGATAGTGTCAAAAGAAAGGGCAAGGAGGAAGGGAAATGGGATGATGTAAATGTGGAGTGTATATGCACAAAAATGCTCCCCAATCGCAAGGAGACTTTTGCGGGTCATATTTTACTTGGAAGAGTATTCCAAGGTCATATCCACGAGGAAAGAAGTAAATCAAGATGGAAGTGATTTGGTGGAAATGAAAGTGAAAAATCTTTGTTCTTTTGAGAGTTGTTTGGTGAAGTGTGTGCTAATAAAATGTAATGAGAAAAACAAGTGTTGGCAATTCTAAGAGGTCACTCCACTCGGTACACAATCTGAACTCAAACCATTCCTCCGATCAAGCATAAATGAACGATTGATTCATGGGAAGCCGAGGATGAGGCCGGTGAGTATCTAAGCATAAACCGTGACTAGGCCTACGGTTTATCAAAGACTCACCTAATCATCCACCTTCAACCCAGTCGAACCAAACCATTGGTCTCTGAAGAGAGGAATAAAAATGAGTTGAAATCATATACCCAAGTGGAGGTTCCCCTTGGCCTTGCTAACTAAAGGATTTAGCTACTTATACTTGAAATGAAAATAACAATGAAATGGAAGTGCATTCTAATGAA
>JAHQCQ010007557.1:0-20398 GCA_023539305.1 Ilex asprella | reverse complement strand
GGCAGGAGGCTTTGCCTAGAGTGTGGTGTTAGATCATTGTCTTATTGGTATTCATAACTTGGTCGTAAGGTGGGGTTCATGTCCTTTTAGGTTCGAGAATGTGGTTAGAACATAATGCCTGTGAAGGAGAATGTTAAGGAGTGGTGGGGAGGGTATTTTTAATGGATTGGAGAACAAAAGTTGAAGGTGTGTGTAATAAAGAGGAGTTTGGTGACATCAAGGTTTGAAAAAGGGGATATTAAAGAGGATTGATGAGCTTGATAAAGTTGGAGAAACGGCGGATTAGATGGGAGTTTGAGGAAAGAGAGATGAGACCTTAGAAATAAATTTGAAGAGGTGGTGTTCAGAGAGAAGATTAGTTGGGGATAAAAATCTAGAGTAAAGTGAGTGAAGGAAGGGACAATAATTCAAAATTTTTTCTAAAATGAAAAATGGGAATATGAAGAAGAAAATCATTGATAAATTGGAATTTAAGGACATGATATTTATTGAGGATGAGGATGCTATTGAGAGTGAGATCATTAGTTTCTTTTCTAAGTTCTACTTCACGCAGGAGCCCCTTAGGCCTAGGTTGGAGGGTCTTAATTGATTTTCTATTGATGAGAGAAAAGTGAGTTGGATGAATAGATTTTTTGATGCGGAGGAAGTTAAGGAAATGATGTTTGAATGTAGTAAGGAGAAAGCTCCTAGGCTGGATGGGTTTACTATGGCTTTATTTCAAGAATGTTGGGATTTGGTTAAAAATGATTTGATGAAAGTATTTGTGGAATTCTTTGATAAAGGGTGATTAATGCAATTGCTACATTCACATGCCTACTCCCAAAAAAAGTAAATTCCTTAAGGATAAAGGATTTATGCCAATTAGTTTGCTAAGGAGTTTGTATGAAATCATTGCGAAAGTGTTGTCATTAAGACTTAGGGTGTGTTTAGGAAAAAGTGATACCAAGATCGTAGATACCCCCCTAGCGTTTCACAAACCAGGGGTTACACGACCCAAAATGGTGTATGGTCGCGATCCATATTGCTCAAAGTCCTAACCACAAATTTTTAACTCAAACTGCAAATCAATTCATGATCTAAGTAATCTTGTGTTATAATCCCAACCCTAAATCATAACTTTAACTTGTTATTTCTTTATTTTGGTGTTCTTTAAACTCATATTTTGACAAGATTTATTAAAAATATAAAATAAATATTTATTAACTATGTGTATACGCATATATTGTTCTATTTGGAAATTGAAAGTTATAAAACAAATCACGACTCAAAATAGTGTACCATCTAATTCTAGTACCGCCCTACGTACCATGACTCGTACTACGTACCAAAATGATCCACGATCTAGATAACATTGGGTAAAACCATCTTAGAGTTTCAAGGTGCCTTTGTGAAAGGGAGATAAATTTTGTATGTGGCTCTTCTGAACAATGAGGTGGTGGAGGATTATTTGGCTAGAGGGATGGAGGGTATTGTGTTTAATGATTACTGGGCAAGAAAGAGTAGGATGGCGGCCCAAAACATATATGCTCCCGCTTTGAATATCTCTTCCAAAGACAACCCTTTTGAGCAAAGAGTTTGCAATCATCTTCTACTATAGGGGATCAGCGGTTTCGAGGATCTAACTGACTCACGGAAAAGTCATATCATAAGTGGGTCATCAAAACTATACTTGTTCCATCGGGGGTGTTTCCTTGGTATATCCGTTACTCTTAGAAGCATGACTTTTGAAAGAACTTATGCTCATGTTGATTGAAATTTTTTAGGTTTTATATTGGAATCTAAAGTTTTAGAGTGAGATGAGAATGTGGATTAAGAGTGCTTGCAATCCATGAATTTTTTAGTCATTCTGAATGGTGGGCCTAGGGTAAGCTCAAGGCCTCTAGGAGACTTAGGCAAGGTGATCCTCTATCACAATTTTTTTTCACTTTAGTTGTGGATGGCTTGAGTAGGCTTGTGACGAGGGCAAAAGAGTATAATTTGGTTGAGGATTTTGTGAATTAGAAGTGATAGGATATCGGTGTCACATCTGCAACTTACAAATGATATCATTTTCTTTTCCTTAAGAGATGAGCAGAAATTTCAGAATTTTAAGAAGATTGTTGATTTATTTGTTTTCATTTTTGGTCTTACAATAAATATGGAGAAAAACTTGATTGTTGGAATAAGATAATATATCTAGATTATCATAGGTTCTTGGGTGTTTAATTTGAGAGTGACCCCTTAAGTATTTAGGTTTGCCTTTAGGTGGTAACCCATTGTCTATAGCTTTTTGAGATCCAATATGTCAGAAATATTGAAAAAAGGTTAGATGGGTGGAAGAAGCATTCATCTCCAGAGGAGGTAGATTAACCCTAGTTCAATCTATGTTGACATGCATCTCTATATATTTTTTGTCTCTTTTTAAGATGTCTTGTGGGGTTGTTAAAGAGGATAGAGGGGATGATGAAAGACTACTTATAGGAAGGAAGAGAAAAGGGTAAAAAAGATCACTTAATTTTTTGGGAGGTGGTGTTGAGGCCAAAAGGTTAGGGTGGACCTTGGGTGAGAAATTTGATGGCTAGAAATAGGGCCTTGGTAGACAGATAGCTTTGGAGATTTCCTTTACATCAAAATTCGTTATGATATTCGATTATTGAAAGCAAGTATGACCTATAGACTAATGGGTGGGATGCTAAAAGATTTGATAGGGAAGCTTCTAAAATCCATGGAAATTTATTTCTTAAATATTACCATGCTTTTCTCTGAAGGTCAAGTTCATTGTGGGTAATGGGATGAGAGTTCGATTTTGAGAGATATTTGGGTTGGGGAATCGTCGTTCTCAAGTTCATTCCCTCAATTTTGTCAATTTGCTTGTTTTCATGATTGTAGTGTTGCTAATTTGGCAAGGTCGGATTCCTCTCCAATTGCTTGGGATTTTGGGTTTCATAGAAATTGGAATGGCCGAGTTTTTGGAATTGGTGTTACTTCTTTCTTTGCTAATTCAATCAATTTGAATCAAGATTCTTTGGACAAAAGTTATTGGGTCATTAATCTATCGTGCTGCTTCTCATGTAAGTCATTTTTTCAATCTTTGATTGATGACCCTTCAAGTCTTCTTCCTTTTCTTTTTATAATTTTTTGGCATTGAAGATTTGAAATTGAAATGTTAAGGTGCCTTTGAAAGTTCAAGTTTGAGCATGAGGATTGCTCATGGGAATATCAATAACTTTGACATGCTCCAAAGGAGGAGGTCTTACACCAATCTTTGTCCACAATGGTGTTTTATGTGTAGAGCAAGTTGTGAGAGCGTGGACCATTTATTTCTACATTGTTCTGTCGTGTCATTCTTTTGGTATAATTTATTTGAGTTGGTTGGGCTTTGTTTGCTAGCTCCGCAATCTGTTTCATCAATATTCTCAGTAGATTATAAGGGTTTGGTTGGTGGTGAAAAGGGTGTTACTCTTTGGCATTGTGTTTTTGACATTTGGTAGGAAAGAAATTCGAGAATTTTTGAAGATAGAGAAGAGGTGATGGAAGGGTTGTGGGATAAAATTTATTTCCTAACTCCTTTTGGGCTTCGGTAACGAAGGAATTTGAGAATATCCATCTGTTTTGGATTACATTGAATTGAATGACATCTTGTGGAAGATAATTTTGAGTCTTTTGATGGTTACTTCTATTGTTTCTTGTTTTAAATATTATAGTGTTGGACTACGTGTCCACCTTTGCTACATTCTATAAACTTTAATTAAAAGCTTATTTCTTATATAAAAAAAAGGCACTTATTGTTGAAAATAACAATTAATAGTTAGGGTTTTTTTTTTTAAATAATCTATAACTGTTGAGTAAACAGAATTATGATTATATACCATGGAACAACATAGGTTCCTACAAAATTTGTTAATCAGTAGAGATTATGAAGTTATTGGATGTTAATTATTGGAAGGTCTGTCTTTAGATGGTTTTCTAATTTTGATTTTTCTTTAAAAGTTGTGCTTTTTGCAGTGGACATTCTTGCTATATGCTTTATGCATAGGTTTTGGTTAGAACGTGCAATCTGATTCTCACGTCTCTGGTTGTCTTTAACTGTAGGGGAGGTTATTGACGGCGGCCACCATTGGCTTGGTTATAGCCGGAGGAGCCTATGCCAGTACTGTGGATGAAGCAACTTTTTGGTAGTACTTACATCCTTACTGGATACATTTTTATTAAGTTGTTCTTAACCATTTTACATTTTATACATTTTTATTGGTTATTTTAAGGGTAAAAACTGAGTCATGCGCACACCACAGCACAGCAACTGCCAATTTTTTTCTGAAATGTGGTCAAATAATTTTACAATGATTTGTTATTTAGGATAATTCTGATGTTTTAATTGGATATTTTCCTTCGTCCCATTCCTAAGTGAATGTGAAATTCTGGATTGAATGTGTTGACGTGCTTACTGTCAATTTTAGCTTAAAGAAACAAAAACTGCTTGTTTTTCCATTGGTTGGGAGACATATTATCTCTCCTGGGAACCTCTTAAATAAGGATATCTGTTTCACTAGAAGGATGCAATTCTAAAACTGTTTGAAATCTATACAGTAAAATAAATAAATAAAGAGTTTATGAGAACATGCCATGTTGTTTGCTTTTGCATTCCTTAGTTAAAAGGATTTAATACAAAAAACTTGTAGTTTCTGTTTGAATTGGAAATGTATCGGACTTGTGGAACTAGGATTAAGTCCCTTGAAAAGGTGACAGGTGAATTTTCTCTGTTCATTCTACAGTTTTGTCTCTCTTAGGCTGGTGATTAATCTTGTGTAGCTTTTGCAGTCGATTTTCTTTCCGAGGTTTTGTTCAGGGGCCAGAAAGAAGGGTTACATGGGCAGAAGGTGGTCTTGTGGCTATTTTTTAGTGGGTCCACCATATTTGGTTGCAGTTTATGATTTCTTCTCTTGAAGGTTGGTCCCCCATCCCCTAGAGGAAGTATCTGCTTGGCAGGAAGACAATAACCCGGTTGTGCCAAACTTGAGAGCCTTAGCATGGATGAAGTTGTGGAATTTTACGTAAGAGGATGGGATGGAATTAACAATTGGATGAAGGCAAAACTTTTATGACCTTATTGCGACCTTAGTTCACCATTAACGTCACGTCACATCACATAATCCATTTGTCGGAGCTTTGGATTAAGTCATATATGGACCAAGTGTGGGGAATCATTGAATTTATCCACTTTGAAGGAGAGCATGGAGCCATAGTTGAACATATTCCCCCCAATAAACAAGGAAGTATGGAGTTATACGAGTTTGAATGTGTTAGAATGTGGGACTGGCAACTTTTGGATATGAAAGTATAAAGTTGGAAGATTTCAGAATATCTGACACATCGGATAATGCAGAAGGCCTTTATTTGATAATCTCATGATATAAACCTCACTCAACTGGACTAACTTTATATCTCAGCGTTCTTGATCTTGCTCAAAACCATTTTTCTCTATTTTTAACTGTCTATATACCCATAAGTTTGTTAAATGATTATCTGGTATTGTAGAATATGTATGCATACTAGCAATGAAGTTCATTAGATACAACAAATTATAAGAAGTTAGCATTTAGCAACCAACATTGATCAACACACTTGTAATCATCCACAAGGCGATTCCTGGAATGTTACGAATTAAAAAACATGTTTGAAGACTGAAACCTTTCTTTGTTACCTTTTTATTGAGTGTCATATTAGCGAAATTAAAAAATTGAGGCGCAACTGAAATACGTGCATTCTGTAGATTTTTTCTTGAACTTTACTGCAAATTAATTGCATCAAATTTATTTATCTGTTTCAGTCCTGAGAGGAATTGCTAAGCTTCATGTCAATTTGGAATTTATTAATTTTTTTCTTATGCATACATAAAAAACTAAAATGAGAAGATACAGATATTATTATCAAATTTCTGCCACTAATTTGTTATCGTGTACACATTAATTTTCTCTTGATCCTCTGTATTGTAATAGATGGCTGAACTTAAAATCTCTTTTGACCTTCTTGATATTTTTGCAAATTGCAATGAATACTGTTGAACCAATTGGTTAGTGGTTAAGTTGAAATCTAAAGATCTTAGGTTTTAGGGTTTGGAATGGAGAAAGAGGCAAGGGAGGAGAAGAGAGAAGAAAGAGAATAGAAAAATAGGGTTAACTAATCTCTTCTCTCATCGCTCATAATTATATTAATTCACAATCTACCACAAATTATAAAAATACCCTCAGTTAAATATCTTAACATTCTATACTTTCATTCAAGTTAGAGTATAGATATCATTCATGCTCAACTTGAATACATTTGAGTGAAAAATTCTAGTACTAAGTCTTTAGTAAATACACCAACTAATTATTCCTTGGATGTCACAAAGGGCATACAAATCAACCTCACATTGGGTTTCTCTTTAATGAAGTGCCTGTCATGTTGAACGGGATTATGATCAATATTAATGGCAACTTTATTATCAACATACAACTACATATGTTCACCATTAGAGAACCTTAAGTCCTCCATTAAGGTTTTTAGCCACATAAGCTCACAAATACCATAAGCCATTGTCCAGTACTCTGCACTAGATTTAGCTATCACTGCTAGCTTCTTGCTTTGTCAAGTAACTAGATTTCCTCCTAAAGAGGTGTAGGAGCTTATAGTGGACCTCTCATCATCAGTTGAGCCTTACCCAATCTGTAGTTGTAAATGCTTGTAGCCGTAGATGATCATGGTTTGAGAACAATATTCTTTTACTTGGAGTTGATTTGAGATACCTCAAAATACGATGAACTGCCACTTAATGGTAAACTCGAGGATCATGCATAAATTGGCTAACAACACTCATTTTATATGTTATGTCTTGGCGAATTTGAGAAAGATATGTAAGTCTTCCAACAAGTCGTTGATATATTTCTCAGTTAATTTTATCATTTTCATTACTTATCAGTCCTTTGGTCTCAATAGGTGAATTTGTAGGTCTATGCCTTAGCATGTCGGCGAAGAAGCACGGATACAAACACGGGTATCATAACAACAAAGTATAATGTATAACAATATTAAAGTCCTAACAAATATTAATTTTTTGATTAAAATTAAACTAGATCAAAATAAATATCTACTATTTTTATCAAACATCTTTACATTCATTAACATTCATAGTATATAAGTTATACAACAAAAACATGAATAAAAAATAAAGAAATCACACCTCAATTAATAGTTAACAACCATTTTTAAACAAAAAAAAATCTTGGCCGTGTTCTGACTGTGTCCTAGTTATGTCCAACTCAATTTATTTAGGACATTTCTAGCAGTGTCAAACACTTGTCCGACCCTACCACGACATCGCTAGGGAAGTATTCATGCTTCCTGGCATGCCAGTTTCCTCTAGAGATCAAGAATGTACTTCCTTTGTGAGGTGAAAATGTCATTATTGGATCTGGTTACTTCAATCCTCAAGAAATAGCGTAAATGCCCAAAATCTTTAATGATTGATCTCAAATTTTTTAGGTAGATTAACTTTTAATTTGGACACTTCCTCTACATCATCACCTGTACTTATTATGTTATCTACATATACTATAAGCACTAAGATCTTGCCATTTCCTCCCTTGAAGAATATCGTGTGATTTGTATGTCTTTGCTTGTACTTAAACTTGACCATAGCCTTGTCAAATCTGTCAAACCAAGCTCTAGGGGAGTACTTTAGTTCCTAAGCAGATTTCTTTAACTTACATACTTTACCTTTCATTGCTTGAGTAGAGAAACGTAGAGGAATGTTCATGTACGCTTCCTCCTCCAAATATCCATGAACAAACACATTCTTCATATTCAATTACAGTAGATCTCATCCCAAATTGACTACACAAGAAAGAAGGACACAAATAGAATTCATCTTAGCAATAGGGGCAAATGTCGTCAAGAAGTCTATGCCATATGTTTGAGTAAACCTGTGTTGCTTTGTATCTATCAACTGTGCCATATGTATTTTGCTTGATAGTAAACATCCACTTGCAGCCAACTAATTTTTTTTTCCACTAGGAAAAGAGACAAGTTTCCTGGTTTCATTCTTTCCTAGAACTCTTCTTTCCTCCATCATGATTGCGTTCCATTTGGGATCTGCTAACGCTTCATTCTAGCTTTGAGGAAGAGATATAAATATAAAGACGAAATAAAAGTACGTAGGAAGAAGATAAAAAGTCATAAGAAATAAATTTAGAAATAGGATGTTGGGTACAAGTCCAAATTCCTTTTTGAATAGTAATAGGTAGATAACTATTATCGACCAGATTACTACATGAAGATTCCTTAATTGATGTAGAAGAAGAGAGCACAAGAATTGGATTGGGGACTGATAACTGAATTGGTGGCTTATGGGGGGTGATTTGCTTAGCTCGACTTTGAGTATAACATTGCAAATCAACCCTGTCTAATCTCCCACAAGTAGTCTGCTCCCCTGAATAAGTATTTCTCTCTAAAGCCACCCTCACCAGATATCTCTCCCTGACTCAAGTACTTGTTGGGAGCTAGGAGGAAGAGGCCATCCTTTGTCATCTCTTCATCAACGCACTACTCTTTTTGAAGAGATGCGAGGGAGTGGAAGAGTGTGACTCAATTCCATAAAATGTGACATCCATGCTAACATACACCAAAGGACCAAACAACTGAAAAACAAAAGCCACAAATCTTTCACAGCCTTCAGTATATCAAAGCAGAACCTACTAAGATGAAACACAACATGGCGCAACCTCTTGTGATAGAAACAGGCATGACCAAAGCATCTCTAGCCACAAAATCCACAACAAAACCCAAGTGTTTCACAAAACTCAATCAGAGGTCTCCTATGTCCTAGACGTAACCCTTAGGCTATGGTGGAACAACTTGAATGGCTTCAACCTTAGACAAATAGTAGATCTTGAAATTTGATTCCAAAAATTAAAAAATCATCCAAAAATTGAATAAACATACCAGATGACTTTCAAAAAATTCCAAAAAATACCATAATACATAGGAGGAAAAACCGAGCCTGACCATTTCGAATTTTATGATTTCGGTGCTGATCCCAGCTTGACGTCATCATTTAGGCGATGACATCAACATTCCGATGACGATGTCAGCGACCCCAAGAGACTTATAAGGCTTTTGAATGTTTTAGTGTCTTCAAATTTTTGATAGATTGCTCTAATATCAAGTTAAAATATATCAAAATCTATGATTTAGGATGTAGAATTTTAGAATTTGAGAACACGCAAGGGAGGAGAAGAGAGAAGAAAGAGATTAGAAAAATAGGGTTAAGGAGAATGAGAGTCCACTAATCTCTTCTCTCATCACTCATATTTATATTAATTCATAATTTGCCACAATTACAAGAATGCCCTTAGTTAAATACCTAACATTCTACAGGCTACCAATTCTCTTATTTTCTGGCTATATTTCTTGTTCAATGGCATCTCTGCAAGAAAGCATTGAAATGATACACTAATTTCATTTGGCAAATAAGATACTTAACGCTTGTGTTTGATTGAGTGCCTTTTTCTCCTATTTGGTGCTAAATTGGTCCATGACTTTCTCGAGTTCCTCGCATCAGTGTATTTCGTTGCATTGTTGTTGGTGGTTATTTGAGCAATTAATCATTGGATTTGTGATTGGACCAGTTTCTGATGACCTTCTTAATGTGGTAATTTGAAATGAACTGAGATTAGTTGTTGACTATGATGCTGCGTTGCAGTCAGTCTTTTCTACTCTCATGCCAATGATGCTGTAGTTTTTTTCTTGTTATATTTGTTTTTTTATCATATGTTCATGATACAACCCAGCTTAAGTATTTGGGTAAACTGGAGGTGAAGTTGAAATTTTAAATCATATGTTTACATCAACTTCCTTACCTCACATAAACTGCACATTATTCAGAGACATTATATGGAATTTGAAATTCATATGGACCACGCATTGCAATATTCATGAATAACTTATCCAGTGTGAAACTTTTTACAGTGGCTGGCTATTCTCAGCAACCAAACTTGTGAACCCTTTCTTTGCCCTTCTGGACGCAGAGGTTGCTCACAGTCTGGCTGTCTCAGCTGCAGCACGTGGATGGGTTCCAAAGGAGAAGAGGCCAGATCCAACAATATTAGGACTAGAAGTTTGGGGAAGGAGGTTCTCCAACCCTATTGGCCTTGCCGCTGGTTTTGATAAAAATGCTGAGGCTGTTGAAGGATTACTTGGTTTGGGCTTTGGATTTGTGGAGGTTGGCTCAGTAACTCCTGTTCCACAAGAGGGTAATCCAAAGCCACGTATCTTCAGATTGCCACAGGAAGGGTAAGAATGTATGTTGCACCTTGTTTTCTCTAAGAATCAGATCTTGTCTAGTACTTGGGTTTGTGAAGGATCTGTTTCAGATTTCTAAGCTGTCTATCTGCTTAATTTTTTGGGCAGTGCTATAATCAATCGGTGTGGCTTCAATAGCGAAGGTATTGTCGCTGTTGCAAAGCGATTGGGTGCGCAGCATGGTAAGAGAAAGCTAGATGAAACATCAAGCACATCATCTTCGTCCAGTGATGAAGTCAAACATGGAGGGAAAGCTGGTCCTGGAATACTTGGGGTCAACCTGGGAAAGAATAAAACAAGCGAAGATGCCGCTGCGGATTATGTACAAGGGGTTCATACATTATCTCAATATGCTGACTACTTGGTAGAATTGCTGCTTTCCACTACACATTTGTATTGATCTTTCGTTTGCCTATTTTGTTCTGTGTCCTGAGTACATCAACTTGTGTATGACAAACGTGTTAATTTGCTCAGATCATTGGCCTGTTTGTTGTTTGTGTCAGACATGGGCAATAAGTAGAGACTGTAGTGTAGCTTCCTATGCATCTTGATTAAGCGAATTTATTTATAACCACAGAAAAAAGATGTAGGCTTAAGGCCGATCCATCATGTAAGCCTACATAGATTAACAATTTATGAATTTCTTCTGCAATTATGGTCGCTATAATCACAATATATTTGTAGATGTACTTAATCATCAATATACTCATTTATAACTCCTTCATTCTAAAACCACCATATTATATTTTAAGGACTATATGATATAGATTCTTTACATCGATGGAAGGTGTATGGAGATCTTTTTCTTTTTCAGGACACACCTTTCTATTAGTCTCGTAATTATATAGCTTTGATTGTTGATTTCACATGCATAAATTTGGAGTGATTCTTAGGTACGTTATTTTCTTCCAAGTGTTGCTCAATTACTCTCGGACGAAGTTTTGTTATGATAATTTGTATAACTTTGAGTGTCCATTACTTTTATGAATATTCAGAAATACTCTCCCTATTCACTGGCCTTTTTCAGTTGTTATAATATTATCACTTAATTTTATTATGAGATACTTTGACATCTCCTAAACCCTTTTATGCCTCAATAGTTATATCCATAGTTGTTAGTATCGTACGATACGCGATACGTATCGTACGATACGTCACGATACAGGGCTAAAACGATATGGATCGTAGTTCTGTATCGTTTTTGCACTGTATCGTCCGATACACGATACGTTTTTACGATACGATACGTATCGGTACGATACGTCCGATACGTGCAAAGACAGTTTTTTTTTTTTTTTTACGGAATGACATTGTTTTGGGTTAGGTATACTATTTAAAAAATAAATAAATTATGGAACGATGTCCTTTTGGGTTAGGCAGGTACTCCAACAAACATGTGGTCACGTGCAGTGGAAGAAATGATGTTAATTTATTTACATAGCCAATTTTATTTTATTTTTTTGTTTTGTATCAAAATTTTTGAATCTTGATTAATGTTAATTTTTTAATTTATTTACAAAGTTCAGTCTATTTGGTGTTTCAAGTTTGAATTAATGAATTATGGTTGTGAACTTTGTATTATAATGTTAGTGGACTATGTTGATGAGTTGAATAGTTGGTAAAATATTAATAAAATGCTATGTTTTTATGAATGTATAATTTTTTTTTAAAAGTTTATATATTTTTTATTATTTATTTAAAATTACACCGTATCTTACGATACACGATACGATACGCGATACGATACACTATTTTAAAAAAACGATACGCCTTCCGATACACGATTTGATAACTATGGTTATATCATCAAGTCTTAAAGTTTAGTCAGTTGTCATTCTCTGTTGCATATTCTTTAACATTGCAATTCTATGAAGTTTTTTGTCAAAATCTTTTTTGTAGTTAACCTATTATTTTTCAAAAACTAAACTTCGTATAGGATGCTCATTCAATTTCTCAATGTAATTTTTCATGTTTCCTTAAGTTTTGCATTTTGTTAAATTCCCATTCGTAACACATTTAATATGACTAAAATTCCCAGTTTATCTTTTCCTCAATTTAGTAATTCTATAATATTTTGCTTAACCTCCTTTATGTCTAACTTAAATAAAGATGAACATATCCTTTATACCTGGCTTCATTTTACCATTTTTTAACATTTTTTTTTGTATTTTCTTTCTGTAAGTATCCATGTAAAAAAGTATTCTTGATGTCAAGCTGATACAAAGGCCAATCACAACTAATTGTAACAAAAATAATAACTCTGACAATCACACTTATTTTCAGTAACAGTTACTTCATCCTATTAATGTTTGAATATAATATTATTTTATCTCTTATTATGTTCAGTATCATAGAGTTTATAAAATGTGTTTTTTTATTTTTTCCTCCCCTGCCATTTAGTTTCCTATAAGCATGCTATATTGACTTCTCTAATTGTAGTTTCAACTTACTGATTTCCTTGCTTGTTAGAGTTCCTATATCATACTGATGCAGGAATCCTTGCCCACTTTTCACTGCATCTAGATACCATGATCCCATTGTCTGAAATACCAGGGTGCAGATGGAACATGAATAAGGGGAATATGAGCGCCCTTTGATGCACACATATGTTTCCAGGCTCGATGTTCGGTGTCGGCTACCTAATTCATCCTTTTTCTTTATGGACTATATACAAAATACATGCTAAGACAGACACACAAGTAGTTCTCTAGATGAGGCATTACCGGTCTTAGGACTTTTTGACAAAAGCGCCAAAGCATCTGTTTTTGAGCTTTTAGGCCTCCGGGTTGATGTCAGTCAGGGGTTGACATGAGACCGGATTTTTGGGGTGGTAGATCTTGATGACATTGTGGTCTATTGTGGGATGCTTGAAGAGCACGTACAGCCCCTATACTTCGGTTTCCGGACTGGGACAAGTCTCTGCTTCTCTCTACGCTATATATTGTACATTTAAAAGGGGACTTTAACTCTAATGCTAAAGAGCAATTCAAGTACCATAACAGGAAGTACATCCCTAGTTTTATTTTGATGGATTTCATTTTTCTGCCACTATTTACCCTACTTTTATAGTATTAATTTTTCTGGAATTCATTTTTCTCCCACTATTTACCCGACTTTTATTTTTGGTGGAATTCATTTTTCTTTGCCAACTATTTCATTGTTTCTGTGTAAACTATCATTTTGGAGTTTTTACATTGTAGTCACTGGGACCAATTTTTTATACTATTGCATGGCGTGCACATATTCAGGTTTTTTAGTTCTTTAGAAACAGTAAGCTATAAGCATTCACACCACAAGCTGATCTAATGACGTTGTTTCTCTTTTGGAGGTTATAAATATTTCATCACCTAATACCCCTGGGCTACGCCAGCTTCAGGGAAGAAAACAGTTGAAGGACCTTGTCAAAAAGGTTTGGATATCCTTGATTATACCTTACTTTTCTCAAAAATAAATTAGGATTTAGTCTATGACAAAAAAAGTAAGGGATTTTATGCTAATTTTTGCTTTTAATTAAGGTTCAAGCCGCTCGTGACGAAATGCAATGGGGTGAGGAGGGGCCACCACCATTGCTTGTGAAAATTGCTCCAGACTTGTCTAAGCAAGACCTTGAAGATATTGCGGCGGTATGCAAACATGGTATCCTGATTTGTTATCTTTATTTCCACGGACGGTGTTCTTATTTTTCCTTCCTTGTAATTGTAGGTTGCTCTCGCTCTCCGCTTGGATGGATTGGTATATTTTCCCCGACACAAATTTCAGATAGTATTTTAATGCTAAATATTGGATGACAATGTTGTTTAATATTCTTGGTAACTTCTTATGATGTGCCATCACTTTACTGCACTAAATCTACATCAATTGAGAACCTTCTTATCAGTGAGGTAGATGACACGCTCATGTTTTATTGTTTCACTATTCTAATTCTGTTTTGCATTATATGCTTTTTTAGCATGCAGGAAGACTCCAAATGTTCCAAATTTGTCTCTGATTATGAGAGCAATAAATAATTAGAAATATAAGAAGTGCTTTCTGGATCTTCTCACTATTAACTTTTTACTGGTTACCACTGTCCATCTCTAATCTTGGTGAACTCATGTAATTGTTGAATGTGAAAGGGATAGTATAGTTGATCACACTATGCAATAAAACTCTGGTAGCACAATTTTTGCTGATGACAAAAGCATGTGTTGGATAAACTCCATGTTCATGAAATGGTAAAAGAATGAAGTAAGTTGTTGGGTCTACTTTAAATTTAAGTGTATTCTAAACAATGCTCCATTAAACCATATTTGTAAAGTAGTGATGGTTGGAGGGTGTTAGAGGTGTAGGTAGTGGCACCATAAGCCCTTCAAGTAGCTGATTTGGTAGGTGAAAATTGTTAACTTTGATCAAAGAGACAAGAAAGAAGAGAGAGAACATAGAAGAAAGGAAAGAATATTATTACAACACGTCAAGTTTGTGCAACCTTAAACCTAAGTTACATAGTAGAAGCCTTTATGTATTAGGGTAACATAAAACAGCGTTAACGACCAAATTACCCCAACACTAATATGCTATTATACTTTAACACCCCCCTCAAACTCATGATGTCATCATTGAGAATATCAAGAGTTTACCAAGAAGAAAGCGAAAGTGCATGATGGTGTGGGATTTCGTAAACAAATCTGCTAGTTTTATGGTGGAAGGAAGAAAGGGAAGAGATATTGGCCAACTAAAGATAATGGCGTACAAAGTGGCGGTCAATCTTAATATGTTTTGTGCGCTCATGGTAGACCGAATTGTGAGTAATGTGAATAGCACTGGTATTATCATAATATATTAAAGTAGGGGTAAATAAAGAGATGTCAAAATCAGCTAGCAGCCATTGAAACAAGACTATCTCAACTTTGGTAGATGCCATAGCACGGTATTCAGCTTCAACGGAGGAACGAGCAACAATAATTTGCTTTTTTCTTTTCCAGGAAATAAGAGAATCTTATATTAACATTTTCGAGATCTGAATGCAAGATCTTTTATTTAGGTACCCAGTTTACCATCTATCTTGCAAAAAACCAAGCTCTCACTGAGGGTTTTAGTGGGTTATTTTTTACTTTTGCAAATGGTAGATTAGAAGATGGGATGAAGAGCTTGGTTAAATGTATATTAAGGTGACAGCATTTTTATTTTTCCCAGGTCCTGTATGCACCAGGGGGAAGGAAAGAATAGAGTAGTTTTTTGTTATCCCCAGTGCCCGTCGTTTTTTTTAAGTATTGTGTGCCTTGTTTCTTTTTTTGAACTGGTTTGTGTGCTTAATTTAGTAGTTTACATTTGGCATATTTGTGTATTGCATAATAGCTTGATGTAATGAAAATTTTAGGTTGAGGATGAAAAGTAATCGTTGTCTAATTCTATTTGATGATGGAAACACTCATAAAAATCCAAGTGCCAATTTTTTTGTACACTAGGATATTACTTAGACTAGGTTCAGATGCACAACTGGTCTAGTACTGGTGAGTTATGATTATGCTTTAATGACATGTAGCAGCAATTATGTTGTGCTTTACATCCTTACATACAATTCAATTGGCTTGGAGATATTCTGCTCTCTTAGTTGGCATTTATAGAAAGCTGATGAGCTCGTTTTGCATAACTCCTCTTTAACTTGTTCTTTGCTTTCTGGCCTATTTTGGACAATGGACTACAATTCTTGCATTTAGTCTTAGTTTCATTTGCTTGGTGCTTGTAGATCATATCAAATACAACCATTGCAAGACCAGAACCTGTCAATGGATACCCCGTGGCTGAAGAAGCTGGTGGCCTGAGTGGGAAGCCTCTCTTTATTTTGTCCACCTCTATCTTGAAGGAGATTTATGTTTTAACAAAGGTGTGTTACTTATCTCACTAGTTATGGAGTAAGTTATGCACCAAATTGTCCTGTAGTTAGGATATGTATGTGAGCTATTTCCTAGAAACAAGCCGGACACCTTTGAAATGTCAACCATATAACCCTTGCAATTAGTATGATTCAGTTATTATGGGTCAACTGTCCAATTTATTGTTTGTTATTATCTAACTTGGTCCTTGGTCTATTTTTAACTGTTTAAGGAGGATGCTGAGATATAAAATGGCTATTTGTAGTTATTAGTTCAGTTTGTTTTCTCATACATCTATTATTTGTTGGTATTTTTTAATCTTCTGTTATTTTTTACAGATAATGGATGGATTATGCAATGTGAATATACCTTTATGTATAATGAGTGTTTGGATTGTGAAGATTAATCACTTGAACAACAAGTGAAGGGTTATTCTTGATCCTAAAAATGCTGTAAAGGATATTTTTCGTAAAAAAGTATATAAATCAAAAGGGCCACGACCTGGACAGTTAAGGTGTGATGTTTTGGATCTGATAAGTTTGTCGCCGCTTTTGATGAACTTTGAGCTTCCTTTTATTTATTTATTCTTCCTTCGTTTTTTATATCTAATTAGACAGTCTGTAATGGCCAGGTCCAATGCTGAAACAGAGTATAGAGTTATGGTTCATGACATTTGTTGTGAGCTTATGTGGCTTCAAAGTTTGATGCAAGACCTAGGAATTTCGATTGATTGGCCTATGGAATTGTATTGTGACAATAAAGTTGCTATTGATATTGCTTATAATCCAGTTCAGCATGACAGAATCGAACATATTGAAATTGACAAATATTTTATTATAGAGAAACTAAATAACAAGGTTATGTTTACCTTTTGTGAAATCAGGAGATCAATTAGCACAAGTTTTCATGAAAGATTTAGTTGTCAGGTTTTTTCATCCTATTGTTTGTAAGTTGGGCGTAAAAGATATCTATACTCCAACTTAAGCTATAGGGCTAAGAGATGTCTTATTACTATGCCAAGTAATCATATTCCCCCCTATAAAAGTGCAGTCTCCAGTGGTGGATCTCCTATCATCAACTGAGTCTACCCAATTGGCATCATTAAATGCCAGTAACCTCAACTGACGATGATTAGAGAACACAACATGCCTTTTTTTGGAACGGACTTAAGATACCTTAGAATTTTACAAGCAGCATCTAGATGCACTGTACGAGGGTCATGCATAAACTGGCTAACAACTTCGACCACATAAGCAATATTTGGCCGAGTGTGAACTGTGTATATCAATTTCTTTACTTTAGTACATTTCTTTATCCACGTGGTCATCTACGCCATTGCTCGGCCTATGATTAGCCTTAATAAGTGTCTGCAGGTTTATATAAATTACATCCCATCATGTCAGTCTCCTCAAGTAGGTCAATGGCGTAATTCCTCCGAGATATATAGATGTCGTTATTAGATCTTGCAACCTCAATCTCTAAAAACTACTCCACTGGGCCTAAGTCTTTCATCTCAAACCCCCTTGGGTAGGCGTAATTTTAGGTGGCCTTCACATCATTGCCTGTAACCACTTTGTCATTCACATAAACAATAAGAATAATAATCTTATAATCATTACATTCGATAAACATAGTGTGGTCTGAATTATTTTGCTTGTATCCAAACCCCAACATTGCTTTGAGAAATTGCCCAAACGAGTCTCTAAGAGACTGTTTTAAGCCATAAATTTCTTTCCTCTATCTACAAATCTCTCCAACAGTAGAACGAGAAGATAAATCTGGTGGAATATCCATATAAACCTCTTCCTCCAAGTCATCATAAATGAATGCATTCTTCACATCTAGTTGTAAGAGCCAAACCCGGATTAGCGGACCAAGAAAAATGAGTACGAATAGAATTTATCTTTGCAATAGGGGCAACGGTCTCCTGGTAGTCAATGTTAAAAGTCTGAGTAACCCAAGGTCTCCTAGTAGTCAATGATATAAGTTTGAGTAAAACCTTTGGCAACTAACCTTTATTTATATCTATGGAGACTTATCTTTTGAAGCCTCTATGGAAAAATCTGAAATTGGAGTTGGGGATGACAATTGACTTGGTGGCACATGGATGGTCTACTCTTTTGGATGGCGAGAATAAGTTTGAAGATCAAGTCTATGTAATCATCCTCTAATAAGTCACAAACAATCCCTCTTAACAAAGGGAGAAAAAATTGGAGATCCTCTTGTTGATCATGTAATAGCCTCTGCCCCATTGCCAATCTCCCCATGAAGAGAGGATTGATATAAAACAAAGCAGGATTCGGTCTCGTGAAATTTGACATCCATGCTAACATATTTCTTACGGGACTAAGGATCATAACATATATAACCTTTTGAGTCGTAGAGTATCCAACAGTTACACTGAAGCAGAGAAACAAACTTTAGCAAGAAGTTTCTTCACAAATTTACCTTTGCATCCCACTGCAGCTCTTTCAACCAAGGAGTCCCAGGATAAATTTAGCATAGAAGCATCACATTTGGTTATAATTAGGCTCCATATTTTATAAGAAAACGAAATTAGAAATGCAGATGCTGTATATCTTTAGATGCTTCCTTAGAAAGAATGCACACAATTTTTATGTTTGTTTTGATAATGCTGATTTCTTCCCAGAGTATTAAGTCTTCCCCTAATGGAAAGCCAAAAAGATACCAGACCTCTAGACCACACAAAATGTACCATCTCACCTCGGTGGGATTAATTTGAGTAGGAAAGAAGACAATTGATTTTCAAGAAAAGGAGATTAAGGAGCTCAATTTCTAAAAGACATCATTAAGTTTAATTCTTTTGTTTGCTTGCTAATGTAGTTTTTGCTTTCTTGGTCATAAGGTAATGAGTGGCTATTTATCAGCATCTAGCTTGTCACCTGTTATGCAAATAGCTCGCTTAATAATAACTTTAGTATCACTTAACCTTCTTAGTCATCCGGATATGGGACTTCCAATTGTTATCCTTATGGTATGATAAGCACTTACTTTGGAGATGGTCCTCTTGAATTTTTTTTTCCTATTTTTCCATTTGGTACTTACATTTTGTGATTTCTTGCAATTTTGATCCTAACTGTGCTTTGCTTGGTTTAATCAGGGTAAAATTCCACTAATTGGCTGTGGGGGTGTTAGCAGGTAATTACAGTTGTGCATGTCCTGCTTTATCTTATTGTTCATCATTTATTTTTCATGGACTTAAGTAACAGCTTTGAATCCATCTGACTGAGTATGCATTTCTTTCAGTGGTGAGGATGCATACAAGAAGATACGAGCAGGAGCAACTCTTGTTGAGCTTTATACAGCATTTGCCTATGGGGGACCCGCCCTTGTACCCCAGTTGAAGGTATTATTCTGGTTTATGTTTAGATATTTTGATGCTTGAATGAAAAATATTAGGTTGTTTTGGATTATTATGGGTGTAGCATTTGTTTCCAACAAAGGCTTGTATCAAGTAAAGGTAGTAGAGCGTTTGTGTCACATCATCCATGTTTCTTCAAGAATGGCTGAGTGGCAATGCTGATATGGTAAAGGTTGGACAGGAATGTATTATCAAACCTTACCCCAAGTCAATGTTTGATAAGGATCGATGAACACTAACCCTTGATATTCTTGACTGATATTTCTTAGCACGTCGACTTCAACAGCTTTTTCCTTTTTATGACAAGTTAGGATTTTGTTCCTTTTTAGGCTGAACTTGCCCAGTGCTTAGAGAGGGATGGTTTCAAGTCAATCTATGAGGCAATTGGAGCAGATTGCAGATAGCCACAATAGACCAGCCAATTTTGGAGCTTCAATTGGATTTTCCACCTAAAAACATGTTGATTTATGTATATTGCTAATTTCTCTTTTACTTTATTTTCCCGTCTACATTTTGCCATTCTTTTGTCAGGCTTTGGATGTTCGACATGTATCACGGGAGAAGCTCTTGGTTTTATTTATGATTCACATTTCTCTGTCTTCCCATTCAATTGATATTTAATGTAATAGAGAGGGAGCAGACACTTAAGTTCTCTTTTATCATTCTTGGTGCTTTTCTTTTTCTCTACCATTTTGATGGAGTAGAGAGTTGAGAAGGTTGTGAAAAAATAGAGATGGATTCCTCTGCAGTACATTGGCACTGCCGGGGAGCTTTACTTGTATTACTAAGGTATTCACTACAATGCCAAATTGAACATATTGCATTTTTGCCCTTTTATGTTCTGTAA